>JBBMKB010080509.1:6220-25680 GCA_037833945.1 Alaria marginata
GTCAGCTGCGAGCTCCGTCGCATCAGTGGTCGAAGTGTATCGTTCCAAGCGGCACGATGCGGTTACAAGCCAGGGGCAAACGCCAAATCGCTACGTAGTCAAACCGAGATAAACCAACCGTTGAGATGGCACTGCCAAAGCGCATGCATGGAGTTCGCCAATCCACCATCTCGTTACACTGTAGACACAACGAGTTCTACGATAGAGGTTACCCGTTTTGTTTCTGAAGCTCCTCACTTGAGGAGCTCTATACCTCACCGAAAAAATGATTTTGAGCAAACTGAAAGTGCAGTCCGATGAACAAACCCGTGACCAATCTATAATTTATACAAAAGAGGCATATTGCAAAAATAGAATGCCATTCCGACGATTTTGGGTTAAGGAGCCCCGCCATCCAGAAAACAACAACACCAACACGTGCAATCTCTATCGTAGAACGCGTCACACATGCCGCGATATAGAAGTGGACCGATTATTTTCTAAGGTTCCTCAATCGAGGATCTCTATAGCGTAACCCCCAATAAATGATTATGCGAGTACCCTGAAAAAGCAAACCGACGAGAAAACCCACGGCCTAGGTATAAAAACAACAGTATTGCGAAATCACGAATGGCATTCCGACGGGGTTTGGCTAAACCGTGCTACCTGTATCGTAGCGCGCGCCTGTAGCTTACCGGCGTCGTCGTGCCAATGGTCACATTCCTTCACACCGGCCCCATCGAGGTGCAACTGAACGAAGTAGTGGATTCCCTGAGGTACAGGGAGCGGTTCATGGTCCATGCAGGGTGAGCAAGGGGTTGGCCGGGGGGGTAGAGTCGTCAGTATATTTTAAAGGTGGTCAGAAACATGACATAAATACGGGTATGTCGAAAGATTTTCATCATTCGCAGCGTAGGCATTTTGAAAATCTCATTTTAAGCTATCGCTAGAGCCCTTTCTGACGCGAGCCACGATAGAGGTAGCACTGTGTCGCAAACCTGTTTTTATAAAGTTGGGGCTTCTTAACCCAAAATCGTCGGAATGTCGTTCGTTTTGTTTTGTAATGGGAATCTTTTTCATACCTAGGCCATGGATTGGTCAAAATGGGTTGCACTTTCAGGGTACTCCAAATTGTTTTTTGGTGTGACGCTATAGTGCCCCCCAAGTGAGGAGCATCAGAAAAAAACGGTGCAGCTCTACCGTAGAGTGCGTCTTTCGGCCCAAAAGCGCTGTCTCGGTGAAGGCACGCGTCTATATAACTCCTCAAGTGAGGATACTTGGAAAAAACTGGGGTGCGACCTCTTTTGAAGCACGCTTCGCAGATGCCCGCACCTTATACTCGTCGCCATACTCCTCTTTTCCTTCCTCAGTGGGAAGTCGGTACAGGGTCTCCATCGCCCTGAAAAACGCCTCCCTGTCTAAGTCAGTAAGTTGTCGGATCTCCCGCCGTACATACTTCACATTCAAGCAGGTTTTGGATACACGCAGGCCAGAGGGAGGAATGAGGTGGTCGGACTACGCGGCGGAAGGTGTCGATAAGCAGCGCAAGCGCATTGCATTGACTTCGATCACAGACATCTATTATCGCCATGGTGTTGAACAATGGCTCAATGTCCAGAGTAAGCAGGGCAGGCGACACGAGGGATCTGACCAAGTGCTGGGGAATGCGGAGGAAATAAGGAAGAGCTCCGTTGGTGGGTTTCCACCAGAGCTGGATGAAAGACGATTTGGGGGCGAATACTTAGAGCTGGCGTCCCCATTGGCTCAGTCGGTAACCTCGTAAAACCTTCTGACAGCCATGTTGCGGGTTCGAGTCTCTCGGGAGTGAACAAATTGCAGGTAGCCTGGAAAGCGATACTTTTTTCGTGAGCAGACAAAATTCGACCAAAAATGTTGACGAGGGAAAGGGACGGCTGGACCCCTCTCGCGATAAAAATTAAGGCAAGCACCGTAGGAGGAAAAGTGAAGAGAAATCTTCTGTGTTTATGTTCTCCCTGTGTAACCCCGGCTGTCGCGTCAAAACACCTGGCGCCCAGAATAAATGGGATAATAACACACGCACACACACCCCGGCAAGAGTCCTTTCAATGCCCATTGACCGCCACTGCCAAGGGCTTGGATCTCCCGTATTGGCTGCAAGGCATAACGCCAACTTTACGGGGGTGCGCCCACCGTCACTACGCACTGAGTTGAGACCACTCCAAACCAAACTTAACCATTTTGTATTGTCGCCGCGTACGTAGATAGAAGAAGCCACTAGCGCGAGGCGCTCCGAGTCTCTGAAAAAAAACCCCCTACAAATGACACCCCTGCCGTAGCATTTATTTATAATCAGAGGCAACAATATTTCACATATGCCCGTGATTGGTTGTAAGTACCTACTGTGTCTGCTAACCTATGCCGGTCTGCCCTATCACGACCGTACCGTAGGGCCTGGATACGCGCCATTACACAATGAAGGCCAGAACGCGGGAAAATACAAGCTACTTTAGGTACGTACAAGCCAAACACACCATAGGGTTTGTGGCCACGTCACGGTACAGCCGTAGGGATGTCTTGCTCCGTGAGCGCTGCCGGTATAAGATATAACATGCCTAGCGTGGTAAAATGTATCTATACTGTACTACCGGCAGGAGGCGCACGACACCCACTGTCAACCGGTGTTTGGCCAATCACTATAATACTGTACGCGACAGCAGAGGATCATTTTACGGCATCACACAACTGTTGCATCTTCTAGCGTTAAACAGTGTTGCCAGAAAATGCGAGGAGACAGCTATTAATAGATGTCAAGCTATCAAGCCTGTCAGTCACTAGTCAAGACGCTTCCATCTGTCTAGACGTATGTCTCTTACTCCCCGGTAAAACACAGCCTCATCACATGCGTGGAAACCCCTTTTTGTATTTCTTTTGCGCTGTTCGTTGCGGGTTTTCTACTTCCAAGTATGAGCTTATTTCTGATCAACGGTAGTCAGGAGATACAAGATATATACAACCACGCCGTGTTATGGCCCACTCGGTCTCCGAGCTTTTAATGTCGGGAAAATAAACAAGAAACGAACATACTTTCAACAGGTAGGTGAGGCGTTTCCCTAAACACGGGGACGTCTTTTTGGTGTCCCCGGTGTTTGGCTGTTCAGGTTCTCTGCCAAGACACTTTCCTTGACACAGTCTGCCGAGGGGTCAAAGCGCGGTCTCCGGGCTTCTCTAGTGTTGCTCGATGCCCGTACCGCTCGAACCTTCTCAACGGTAGAGGTACTCCTCATACTTGGGTAGTATCCTCATTTCAGAGGCTCCAAACCTCGCCCAAAACTCAACTTTGACAAACACATGTTTCAGATGTTCACATATATAATCGATGGGCAATCCCAAGGGACACGTGCACAACCAATGACCTATGGAAACAGAAACCGTCTTCCAAAAGTTATCGGTGTCACGTCTCCGATGAGACGACAGTCAGTCGTAGAGAAACCCTTCGGCCCATGAACCCTGCTAGCACTTACCGCCGTAGCTAGTCAACTGCCCGTTTCGATGCCCAAAACAGAACCTTATTTTGAGCAAATTTGTGCGAGTTTCGATTTTATTCCGGCGTCTCAACAACATCGATCACTCCCGAGTCGACTGAAGCGCCCGACGAACGTCAATGCACTCAAGTTGACGATAGTTGTTGACTAATATCACCGTCCCGCGAATTACACTACGGGCAGGAACTAAAGAGTTACCGGAAAACGAGTAATGTACAGCCCTCGCGGGAGCTAGAAGTGGGCTGACCGCACCTTCACCATTATGTCCGCCTCCAGCAGGTACATCTCCCCGGTTAGAACGTCTATTTGCGACAGAACGATCCGCTGACGGCCGAGGGTATTGAATACGTGCGTTAGGCTCCTGTGGATGAAAACATGGGTATGAAGAGATGGAAGGCACGGCAACAGGGCGCGGGCGGGCGGGGGGGGGGGGGATTCGACGGCAGTTGGAGGGCAGGCACGGAAAGAGGGGTTGCGAGGGTCGGCGATTTGGTGGAGCAACAGTCGCGAGGCGAGCCTTCTATCACACCTCGCTAAACACGAACTAACTGCCGCATTTGCAAAAATAGAGAAAAAACGGAAAAAAACAAGTGCAAAACACGATGATCGTTGTCGTTGATTAGGTGTACAGGAAACGCTACAACAGGTAAACACATCACACTATTAATAGTAGCGGTATCGCGACGCATTTGGGGCGGGGGTAGCACTCACGTTCACCCATCTACGCGCGTGCTAGCTACACGATACAGATAGTACCGCTTGTTGGTCTTTTGTTTTTGCTGCATGTGAATACCGGGGTTCCACGACCCCAACGTCATCGGAATGTCGGTCTGTTCTTCCGAGGTGAAGGTTTTGTATACCCAGGCCGTGGGGGTTTCGTTGTTCGGGCTGCACGTTTAGTTTGCTCAAAATGTTGAGTCAGTTTTGGGGATGCGGTATAGGGCTGCTGCACCAAGTGAGGACCCTCAGAAATACATATCAGGGTAAATGCTCCTCTACCTCTACCGAGCACATGCTTCCATCCACTGGCTTAGAAGAAACCGGAAACGCACCGCGATGGAAAATCGAACGGCGTAGGCATAGGTCGTAACACACAAGAAGATACTTCAACAAATGTTGGGTAGCTTCCTCCGAAATTATTTAAGGGCGAAAACCGCCCAAACAAAGTCATAAGGAGTCATCCCACGGTAGGAGTTGCACTTTTTGGGGTCTAACGTTCCTGACCGGTTGAGCACCTGAAGTGAGGAACTACCGGTTGGTGTGATAATTTGACGAGTGCATTGGTTTTAGGACTAGTGGAAAGACGTGTTGGTCGTGTTGCGCGAACGAAAATCTTGGAAGTAATATTTTCGGCGAGATATTGAGCTCCTCATGACAGGAGCTCAGGGGCTTATTGCTGCACCCCTACCGTGGGATGGCTCTAAGTACTCGTCATACACACCCTGAGGTGCGCGTGTATACATAAGTCTCGCACACCTACGTACCTTAACCCACTGCTAATAGTATTCCGAAAAATACGGGGTACCAGGTCCATGAGCCTAAGCCCTAGCCTAGCCCCAACATCGAAGAGGTTGGGATCAGGCTATCTGGTGCCAGGTATGCCAGTATACTACTGTAGTTTAGGAGTATACTTCGGACTATGAAGTAAGTGTGCATGACTTGTATGCGCGCCGTATGATATGACTCCGTGTGGATATGATTTTGTCGGCAACAAGGCTACTCCCGTCGTAGTGCGCGTCGTCAGCGCCTTAAAAACAATGGGGCGAGCCCGAGCTATGCCCACTTAGACATTGTGCATCGTAACGATGCGTGCCACGCTATAATAGGGGTATTGATAAACGATAAGTAGCTGAAAACGGTTTCTGAACGACGGGCTTGCTCCTTAACCCAAAACTAATGGGAATTTCGTTTTATGTTCTTTGCGTTTTGCACTGTGTTTCGTTGTGTACCCTAGGCCATGGGGACTGCTCCTCGGGGAGCTCATTGAACTTCCTAAAACACAAAACAGTGTTTTGGGTGAGGTATAGAGCTTTTCAAGTGATATATGATGCCTTAGTATAAACAACTGTTAACAGCAGGATACACCTTTACCGTATACCAAGTAGTATGCATCTGACACGCGTTAACATGCACTGCAAACAAGCGTGAATGTACATGAATCAAAGTATGTGCCGAGGGCAACGCGAACCCTAATTTTAACATATTCCTACGGTATAGTACACCGATATAGCTGGAACCAGGCCCCAACCCGACCCGACGCCTAACAAGCCCTGAACTAGCCCGAAAAGCATAGAGGGTAGGATCAGGGTGTGCATATTCAATACAAAACGCAATGCTTTCGGTGGGGGTCCATGGTTGGGGGCCAAAGTCACCCCACGGTTAGAGCTGCTATTGTTTGGCTCCAACGTTCCTGGCCGATTGAGCTCCTGAACTGAAGAACTACCAGTTGGTACGATCATTTTACGAGTGTGTTGGGTTTAGGACTACGGATAGAAATATTGTATGGATTGCGTCAACGAAAATCTTGGAAGTCATGTTTCGGGTGAGATATTGAGCTCCTCATGTCAGGAGCTCAGAAAATTATTGCCGCACCCCTACCGTGGGATGACTCAGCACAGTGTTTTCGTAGATGTGATACATAGCTTCGGTTGGGGAGCCTCGTCGTACGTGCTACCGAAAATCTTGAAGGTCATGTTTCGGGGGAGATATTGAGCTCCTCATGTCAGGGGCTCAGGAACTTATTGCTGCATCCCTCCCGTGGGATGACTCGGCATAGATAGGTGTTTTTCGTAGATGTGATACATAGCTTCGGTCGGGGAGCCTCGTCGTACGTGCTACCGAAAATATTGAAGGTCATGTTTCGGGGGAGATATTGAGCTCCTCATGTCAGGAGCTCAGGAACTTGTTGCTGCATCCCTCCCGTGGGATGACTCGGCATAGGTGTTTGTCGTAGATGTGATACATAGCTTCGGTTGGGAAGCCGCGTCAGTCGCAAGTGCTAGTATGGGGCAAAAACTGCTATGAATACCTCTTTTGAAGCACGCCTCGCCAGCCAACGACTATTTGGCGAGGCCGTGCTATGTCCCTACATACCGTGCAACGCGTTAAAAGATCCACTGACAAAAAGCGTGATAGCACCCTTGATATCGAGCCGTGTTCTCTACAACACTATATAAAAGATGAACGGTTTGTTGTTAGTATGGGATTCGGGCAATATTGTGGGGCCCCCGTGTGCTTCCAAAATTATGAGACGATATTAATTTTTTTAAAAGCCCAATTCTCTACGAAACCCTATATAACCGTAATGCTAAACTTCAACCAAAATTCCACCTCACCCCAAACCCGACCCCGACCCCTACCGAAATTTGGGCTATACAGAAATAGCGACAAAAGGCTCAACCATAAATATTAAATATTACCTCACGAAATAATTCTCCAATTTCCTTAATATTTCCCGTATACCTGGTATATAATAATATATACATACAGATGTGTTGGTATCGCAAGCGCAAATTAATAGCGTCAACGTAAAGGTGATCGCGAAGTTCGATCACCGTCTTGCGCAGCCCGCAACAAAGCAGTGGTCCCTCTACAGCGCCGGCTAAGTAGTAGTAGCGGTTGCCCGCTATAACAGTGCCTGTGAAATCTTTTGGCACGCATCAGATGTGGGAACAACATGTAGTGGTGGTGTGCGGAGTAGTGCCGGTCGCCGGTGCTTTCGGCTGGCACAAACCGGCACTATAGAGGGAACAACTACAGCAGTTCTTCTGTACCCGAATATGCC
This sequence comes from Alaria marginata, assembly GCA_037833945.1. Lineage (NCBI taxonomy): Eukaryota > Phaeophyceae > Laminariales > Alariaceae > Alaria > Alaria marginata. The sequence continues at coordinate 13,508 of JBBMKB010080509.1, forward strand.
CAAATAATTCGCCGACGTTTCGACACGGTATATTTACGACGCATACTATATAGTTGACCCGTGTTATACGCAAGCAACAGAAGGTACGTTAAGTAGGGCTGCGAGGGGCTGACTAGTCTTCAACTGTATATATATTAGTTGGACAGGTTTTTATAGTTCGTTGGGGACGGTAATGAGCAGAGTTCTGCGGGTTTGCATCTGTCTGGCGTGTTTGTGGGTGTACTTGAGGTGTAATTTCCATTGGGTAAGTCAGTCAGTTGGCTCTTTGACACTGCCACCCAACTAGTATTACGGCGGACTCTAGTAAGAAGGACCAGATATTGTTAGTAAAAATATGGAAGCCCTTAAGTTTGTTTGCCTACCGCAGGTTCTAGTTACTAGGGTCTCCCGTAATAACTAGCTGTGCAGTCCCAGCAACTGACAACCCTTACGTTAACACCAACGCTACGGTAGAATTGAGTGGGGGGGGGGGGTTGGAGGGGGCTAGGGTATTTTATGTCGGCGGCACACGCACCACTCACGCGGGAAGCCACCCTGGAGTATCCTTCTCCGCAATATTTTACATAGAAGGGACAGGGTTTCACCGCGTAGAGTATCCTTCGCCACAATATTATAGAAGTGACAGTGTTTCAGGATGATATTTCGGGGAGAGTGAGGTGCCTCCCGCGAGCATCTAGTAGTATGGCTAGTAGTATGGCTAGTAGTATGGTACAGGACGAATTTTGAAACGCCCCTAACTCAGTCCCATGGCCTTGATATGACATGAAACTTCCGTAAACGTTGGCCCCTGGCTCTGCGTCTTCGAACGCCCACACTAAGACATCCCTCTCCCGGTTCCCTACCGCCGAAATCGCCTCTAGCATGGTTTCTCGGAAGGGGTCTGACAACGTCTGCACTACATTCCGAGTACGAGGACCAAATACTCTGTGACTGAACTGTCGCTGTAGGATCTTAATTATACGCATGCAACGAAAGAGGCAGCGCCTCGTTTTTCTGCTCCCGCTCGTTAGAGGAGCTCCCCCCGTCGTTCAGCCAGCCCCCAGGAGAGAAGGTACCAGGCAACCGGATGAATCGCCCTACGGGAGTAGTCGTGGGTACAAACCGTAACGCGCAATGACGCTCTAACGATGTCAAACTTCAATAGGAAGCCGTTTTGTTGAGGATCACCGGTGACCTAGCTAGCTCTATGATAGCACGCGTGTATAGACGTTTAAAAGTGGTTTAAGTACACCTTTTCGGGCACCCAAATCGCGTGTCCCCCCGCCTTCCAAGATTGTCGCCTCCGAAATTCCCCGTTACTACATTGCTCTCGGGGGTCTCCTACTGTTGAAAATGCCTCCAGAATTTGTCACTCGATATGTCTCTGTCAAGTACTTTTACGGTTATACTACCGTACGATTCGGTGCAAGACGCGTTCTACGATAGAGGTAGCACTTTTGGGCGTTTTTACTTTCTGGATGACGCGGCTCCTTAACCCAAAATCGTCGGAATGTCATTCTGTTGTTGCAATATTTTATTTTGAGATGGGCCACGGGTTAGTTCATCGGATTGCAATTTCAGTTTGCTCAAAGTTTTTTTTTTTCGGTGAGGCACACAGCACCTCAAGTTGAAGGCTTCAGACATAAAATTTTGCACCTTCATCGGAGAATGCGTCGCGAGTCGGAGAGGGAAGAAAGTGCTGTTCCCTTTTGCAGTTGACATGAAAGCGCGCGCGGTAGTGGAGAAGGGGGGGAGAAGAGCCAGCTTTATGTGACCCTGGATCTGAGTTTCGTCTCGATAAAGGCACAAGGGTAAGTAAAAAGTGCGAAGATATTATATGGGATGAGCAAAAACAACATACACAAATGTATCCCGCAGTGAGTGGAACATCTAACGAACACCGGTGACAAAAACCCGGTGTGTAATTGTTAGCATTTCTTTTCAATCACAGCAGTGGGGGGACGCATTCTACGGTAGAGGTGCAGCATTGTTTTTCTTGAGCAGCTCTATGCCTCACTGAAAAACTGATTTTGAGCAAACTGAAATTGCAATCTGATCAACAAACTCGTGGCCCATTTATACAAAACAAGCATTGGGCAAAAATAGAAATACATTCTGGTTAATTTGGGTGAAGGAGCCCCGTCATCCAGAAAGTAAAAATGCAAACAATGCTACCTCTATCGTAGAACGCGTCGGGGTTTTCCTGCGATGGGGTAGTGTCTTACGGTAGGTTGGTATCCGAGGCCAAACATGGCAGGATTCTCACCTTCCTTCCAAGACCGTGTCGTCGTCGAAAGCCCACATAAAGACATTCTTCTCGGAGTCCCCCACCGTTGAACTTGCCTCCAGCGTCGTTTCTCGGAACGGTTCCGCCAAGTACTCCCAAGGGGATCCCTCGACGGGATCGTACTCGTTCGTGCAGGTGAACTGGGGAAACTTTACTTCAGCTATGATGCCATCATGTGAAACCCCTGCCGCCGTTGCTGGTTTGCCGACCCCTGATGGAAAAGGACGAGAACGAACACAACACCATTAGATTTAGCCGAGTCTTAGGTGGTGGATAACAGTATCCCATGGCTTCCTTCAAACAATTTGCATTTTGGTTTTCGCCCAAGCCATGTATTATCTTCGCACTTATTATGTATTCTTCTCCCTCGCTAGATTTAACTAAGATCCGGGGGGGGGGTACCAAGCAGGCTCTTCTTCCCCCACCCCACTACGGCACGATCCTTCAGAATTACCGCGAGCATAATTCAGCACTTTCTTCCCTCGTCGACTCGCGCTACATCATTGAATTATGCTTACCCACGCTACAAAGCGCTGTCCGCAGTTAGTGTTTTCCCTAGAAATAAATTTTCTCCACCGAGCGTTGAATCTCTGTCTCCAGCCTTGTTAGTATTCGAGTTTAACCACTAGTCCACCAAAGCGACCTTTGAAAAGGGTTAAACACTTACAAATAACTTACAATATACACGAAGTATTATCGATACAGCCGTCGTGTCTGCATCACTGCATGTATGTGTTATGTTGTTTTGCCGACCCCTAGTGTGAATGGTGGGGGCTGAAACAAATACATCAAACGTTTGTATGGTAACAGCTGTCTTGTGGTTATAGTTGAACAATGTTCTTATAGTTTGAACTGCGGCGTGTTGGGGTTTCCTGATGGAAGGAAACAATTGATACATGCAATAATCGATTGCAAAGAGAGTCGTGGGTTTTCGATGACAGCATCCTATGGCTTGCTTCGAAACTCGTCATACGCTTGGTAATACCCAGATAAGTACGATGCAGTTGCAAATTGTGACATTCTTTCTTCGTCGAAGCTAAACGGGTTGGGACGAAAAGAAGATTACACGGCACGATTGTTAAAGTTTTCGATAACAGTATGCTATTGCTCCCTTTCACAAAGCGTCAAATGTTTAGGAATAACTCTCGGGAAATACTATTTTGTTTTCGGTGATGCCGTCTTACGGCCACCACAGCAGTTTCTTTTTCCGACGCGTGGTACGATCGAGGTAGCACCTTTTTGTTTCTTGGCATTTTTTTTTCTGGACTGGGCGGGACTCCTTAACCCCAGACCTTCGGAATGTCAGTCGTGTTATCAAATATGCATTATTTGTTTTTCTATACCTGGAGGGGGCCGTGGTTTTCTTATTGGATTGTACTTTTAGTTTACTATACAAAAAACGTAGTTTTTCGTGGGGGTATATCAATCTCTCTCAGCGACAAAAGTCTCAGAAACAAACAAAAAAATCGCCCCTCTGCCCTAGCATGCCTTTGCTCCGCCGACGACCGAGGCTGCGGTGGGGATGGGTCGCCGAATCGCATGTTCGTTTTCGGGATCAAATTTCTCGGAATAAGTGTGGTGGGCGGTTTTTTACAGTTAGTTGTCTAAGGGCTGAGGGACTATTTCAGCGACTCGGAGCCACGAGCACGAGCGGCTATCGCCTTGGTGCTTTCCCGCTTCGGGTTTGAAACGCGTCTCCACGAAATTGGTTGTAGCGCGAGACCTCCAAAGATTGTATACCAAGCCTATATATTCGGGTGGAAGAGGCCTAACATCAGACGCAAAAGTGGGGGTGCCCCCCCTGCCGTATCGTAGACCCGACCACTAACGGAAGAGGAAGAGGCGCAGACAAACAAAATACAACTTTACTGAGCGAGACGCGTCGTCCGTCGGTCGTCCTTTTGAGCCTGTCCGGGGTGAATAACACTGCAACGCGGCAGAGAGGGGCAATGTGGTGAGAAGACGGGGGACATCCCAACTTTGGTATTTAGCGACGGAGTACACCCCCTCGTAGGCAAAGTCAAAGGCGGTACAACTGCTTGTATGCACATGCTCGTACCCGTATTTCCATCAGCCATTGTTCACACGTTGTAGATTCACGCACAAAACGCTGGTTTTACGGTGCCGCCCAACGCTCAAATTATACGTTAAGGTCCACTTGACCGAGCTAACGTACTTCCCCGTGTTGCCAAAGTCCAAGGCTGCTGCTGTGCACCGAATTGGTCAGGTGACCGTTCGCCGGATAACCTCAGAGAACCGTGAATTCCCGAGAGCAGACAAAGTCATCAATCGTTAGCGATCGGGTGGTATATTTCGCCGCCCCCCCCCGCATGTGTTTTCTCGTTGTAGGTCGTTGGCACGGTTTGCAGAAGTGATTCGGAAAATTATTTGAAGGCTGTTCTTGTGGAGCTGCTATTCAACCTTAACTTAATCAAAAGCAGTTGACCATTCAAGGTAGGGGTTATGCCGTACCCCCCCTAGTCTCGTGCACCCGTTGTACGATGGCGATCCGGCGATCCCATTTAAGGCTTTAATCACCTCTTCGTTCTCCTCGGCTTTGTGAGCTGGTAAACGTTGGAATCATGGGATGTGACGCCCAAGTAACAATGACAAAAAGTGACTACAGTAAGTTGAATTTCGATATGCAGTGAACTGCGATGTGTTAGCGCATCGAGGGGTCGATTTAAAGTTGCAACTGATTACAGCAGAAATATTCGTTATTCGTACACAGCAGTGTCCGCAACCACGTTCTCCAACCAGAGGTATAAGACATTCGTGCAGACTCGCGCCATGTGTCCTGGAACCACGCTCATCTCTTTTAAGACATGCCTTGAAATATTTTCCTGAACGCCTAATTTCTACAAGAGCAAGTGCCTCAATCATCGTTTTCGTGTGAACCTTGCTTATGTTTCGTCGGGCAACGAAAAACACGCCAAAAGAGCCTTTCAAGGAACCAAAAATATCGCTGTTCGTCTGGAACACCCAAAATCAAGGAGTAGAAGACGCCTGGAATGTGTTTATTTAGGACACATGCTGCTGTAAAGGTGCGTCATTGTTTTTCTGCAGCTTCTCGCTGGAGCTCTATGCCTCACCCGATAACGTATGTAGAGTCAGCAAGAACAGTGTGTGTGTGCGTTTTCCCCTTTTAGCCTGGGCGCCAGATGCTTTTAACGCACCAGCCGGGGTCACACATGGGGAAGGTAAACACAGAAGATTTCTCTCCACCTTTCCTCCTGTGGCGCTTGCCTTAACTTGTATCGCGAGAGGGGTTCGGCTGTCCCTTTCTCTTGTCAACATTTTTGAAGTCGAGTTTGTTTTCTCACGAATAAGGTATCGCTTTCCACTGCTAATTGCGTTTTTTTCACTCCGGAGAGATCCAAACCCGCCACATAGCCGTTATACGGTTTACGAGGTTGCCAACTGAGCTACTGGGGACGCCAGATGTAGAACAGTACACCCCGATGACAATACCCCTGGACCTCTAGGCATTTAAAAAATATAAACATCAAACAAGAATGACATTCCGACCAACTCGGGTTCAGGAGCCAGATTTTCAGAAAAATGATTCCAAAAAGTGATACATCTACTTCGAACGCATCAGAGCTCCGCTGGCATTCGTAGCAGGCTGTTTTCCGTGATATCGTACCGCGACACTACCACCTGCTGGGTGGTACTATCCTTGGTAGCACTGCTTGCCCGTCAAGCGGACGGTAAACCCGCTACGGAGACAACACACTTAGCATTAGACTAGGCACCATCAGCGGCTGGGAATGGGTTGAACGGTGGCTGAAAGCCCTTTTGTGAAAGATCGTGCCTGACAGTCGAATTCGAGCTAGTTTGCATATGTTTGCGCAATGCGACGAAAGGCATACCATAAGCGCCCTTCAAAACAACCGAAACTAATGCCGTTGACCTGGCACCCCCAAGATCAGGGACTATTCTTAGGGGGTTAGTGGTAAGTGTGCGGCGGCATAGGCATATTTACCGAAAGCAACTACACTTCTTGAAATAAGTACAGGATGTGCCAAGCGGGGCGTAAAACGGTTCAGGCATGTCCACGACGCTTTTCGAGTCGTTTGCCGCAATCAGCTACGCACGCTTACGGTAGAGTTTGGCGTTTCGGGCATTTCAGGATCATCGTGTGCACCTCATATTTTTAGTCTGCGGCGGACCTACAGTAATATCTCTACGATCTGCATATACAGTATTTTCGACGTGCCTTAAAAGTGCATTTCACCCACCGTGCTCATGCTCTCGGCGGTGGTCGTGCTAGTTGTTTTACCCGCTCTAGTTCAGCCCAGGCAGAATCGCTTGGGTGCCTCGAAGGCCGTGGCTACCAGCGGGGAATACGGGGGCGTGTTTTTCCATCATCCCCTCCACTGTTTGATATGCATATGACCTAGTGTGGAAAAATGGTTAATCTTCAAACTCTAGTATGGTGATGAGGTCTACATTTGATCTGCATATATTATTTTGTATGGTATTGTACCCGTGTAGTATGCCTCTGTCGGCCGGAGAACCCCCTACAGGTAATAATTAACCCCCCCCTCCCCCACCCCCTCTTTTGGGGTTGACAAAAACAAAATTGGAGTGTGGCGCCGTTTTACCTTTTGCACGCCCCTGGGACACTTGAAAATAAACAGGGACAGGAAAAAAGAACGCATATATAATGTGTATAGCAAGAATAGGAAATTGAAATTCGGGAGTCGTTCGTAATAAGTTTGTGCAGAACGTCCCCTCTCCCCGATAAGAAACGCAGTCAGTGTTTCGGTCACTTACAAGTTACGACTACAGTACGCGACAGAAATTAAGACTCTCATATTTTGACTAAGTAAGGCTCGCGGCTTATTGTGATGTCACCGTTGAGCACAGGCTCTTAAAGACTATGAACAATGATTTAGAGTGACGTCCTTCCTGAGCACAAATCCTTATGTTAATAGCTTAGAAATTCTGAAAATACATAAAAACTCGGCCTGAAATTCTTAACTGCGAAATTCAGAACACATCTCGCGTACTGTAGAACAGCAGCTCGCAAAGCAGTAACCACGACAACGGGGCCGCTATATATACCACACATACACTACAATATTGTAGTACAGGATACCTAACTACTACTTGGAATCAGAAGAAGGTGACAGGAATGGCCGAATAAGAAAGCGAGAAACGTATAGAGACATACACGTTCCCGCGTCAAACTGAGTCAGGTAGACCGCGTTTCGTGCCCACAATCAGTGCAGCGTATGAGCCGCTCCGGTGTCCCCTCTCCTGTTCGTTTCGGGAGATTCGAACGGGTCGACAGGTTACTATTAATCCTGGCGAGATTGTTATTGGCACCAGAGTCGGCCCGACCGGCGAAAACGCCCCTCTCGTGCCATACGTTAGACATATAGTCTATTGCTTTCGGAGTCTGGACGCATCCTACGACAGAGGCGCAGTGTTTTGTTTCTGAAGCTCCTTACGTGAGGAATACTTAGTATGATATTACTTTATGCCTCACCGACAAACTGATTTTGAGCAGAATCAAAGTGCATTCCGACGAACAAACCCGTGGCCCATCTATACCTAAAAAGCAAAAAGCATATATATGGCAAAAATCGAATGATATATATTCCGACGAGTTTGGGTTAAGGAGCAAAAACATCCAGAAATTGAAAACGCCAAAAAGTTCTATACGAATACCTAGTATCGTAGCACCCGTCTCCGTCTTTCATCTAGTGAGCAGAGTTGCTCAAAACTCAAAACCATCTGTGAATGCTTTGCGATATATATTATTATGTAGTCTCGTCGCGAGGAACAAAGTCGCCAATCGACGTCCTCACCTGCTGACCAAAAGCGCATCACAAACTACAGAGCAATGGCCGATACAACCCAAGGAGGTGGAGTGGGAATTATTATCTTGGAGTGTTATGCTTGCGCTCGTGGAGGCTATGATAGTCACATTTCCAATAGCGGCCTTCGGGCAGTGTCGGTTTTGTGGCCATTTCCATGTGCGTTTGGTCTCGTGGGCTTCGTTTGCAGTTTGAACACGCCCCTTATTTTACCCGGAGCCGGGGATGTCGTGTTGGGTTGCGTTTGGGCAGCAGTGTTGACATCGTTGAATATTGCTTTGGACAGTGTGTTGGTTCACGTGCACTCTTGGAGGCATGTAGTTGTTGTCTCGTAATAATCGTTGAGGTATCAGATACGCATCTATTACGGGGGAAAGCAGTTGATAGGAGCAAATATTGGTAGCAAAAATAGATACATATATATGGTATTGGTTTTTGTGTCTACCGTAGGTCCTATTAACTACGTTTCCCTGAAAAAGTATATATGTAGAATATATACTCCGGATATACTAGTCCTTTTCGGGTCATCGACACGCAAGGTAGTAATATTTGGTGGAGTGGTGTGCTGCTTGGCGCGTTGTCTCCAAGGTCATCTCTTTGTGGTTATCCGCGGTTTTTGCAACCGCGTCGGGGAACTACCATCATCGTAAAGGCGCGTTGTACGATAGAGGTAGCATTTTTGGCGTTTTTTGTTTTCTGGATGACGGGGCTCCTTAACCCAAAATCGTCGGAATGCCATTCTAATTTTGCAGTATGTTTTTGTTGTATGGATGGGTCACGGGTTTGTTCATCGGATTGCACTTTCAGTCTACTCAAAATCACTTGCTATTAGTATAGAACTCCTCCAGTGAGGGGCCTCAGAAAAAAAGGGTGTTAATAACAGTAGCGTACAATGTGTCTAAAGCAAAAATAGTGTTCGTTCCTATATGGTCATATCGCTACTACCTGTGCACTACTCCGGCTAAATGTCAAAAGTGGTTATTTTCCGTGTGGTCTTACCGGCCACTAACAACGCGCTGTCAAGGTCTTTTCGATTCGAGTCATTGAGCGGGCGGCGTCAGCCGCAGAAATCTTGTTTTGTTAGCTACAAAGCGCCCGTGCCGCCGTACTGATGATTGGTGTAATATTATACGTAGCCGTAACCCTGGTGCAATAATGAAGACTGCTGTGGCCGCAGGATACGTTCAGACAACTCTTTACCATGCCTTTTCCAGCGACCCAGGCCCAGAGGCCCACAGGAATAAGAAAGATCTCCATCACAAGGCCAGGTTCTTGTTCAGCGAGGCGCGGCGAGCGCTGCACACTCCAACTACTATACAGCACTCACTCTGGTCGTCAAAGCAGTCACCGTTGCAATTTTAATATAACCTTTATATGGTTCTTATATTACCGTCCAAAGAGGTGTTGAAACAGCTACAACAGTAGTACCCTGATTTAAGAGCGCCCGCGACGGGCCGAATACATATTATTCGAACTCATAGCTGGACGTATATATACTTATAATATATTTCATAAAATATTAGTATACCCACACGTTGCTCTTATACTGTAGTATCTGTAGTGAGAACAATACAGCTTTTACTTGTAGCACAGTTAGGGCTAGGTAGGGCATGCCGATTTGGCTGATCACCAGTACGAATAGTCTCACGTTTTCGTCGGGCAAATCACAAATAAGGGTAACTTCACCCAGAATTACTCCGGATTTAGGTGTTTTCTGTTAAGACAGGTTCATGCTGCTATAGACCGGCTGACCAGCCAGGCATTATGTTTCTGTACAAACCACGCAGGCATCATGCTGTGTTGTCATACACCTGGCCAGGTTATAGTACGCCTATACCCAAACCAAAATAAACGTATATACAACCAATCGGATAATAGAACGTCAACGGTATACGAGTCACTGGGCTTTGCCTTTGATCTCTAAAATCGGGTACCCCCATAATAAGTGTGTGATGAAGACGAACAGCGTCAGAAAGCAGCTTGCCTTGAGAAACGATATCCACCGTAGGTGCTGTCGCCAGCCCCGGAGTATGGCCTTCTCTAGCCCCCTCCTTGTGGTTAGTCCGTGATAAAGAGGTCGATCCCACAGCCTCGACGCCATTCATCCTCCATTGCAACGAAAGTACGGACAGCCCAAAGATGGCTGCCCTCATCGTGTGCCCTTGGCGCCGCTGCTGCGTTCTACTGGTGGTGTGCGATTTGTGCTGGGGGTGACGATTGATGATGCGACACCGATGAGTTTGGGTGCAGTGCCGCATTAAATTTACTGGGCGAGCGACCAGGTACGCCGGTTTTGTAGTACGAGGGGTTCCTCGTTAGTGCGGTAGTGAGGCACTTCCAACCGTGCCGGCGAAATAGTGCCACTGCTCTTGAAAGTGCCGGTAAACTTGCACTTGTTTGGCACGACTGGAACTACAGTAACTACTGTCCTTTTTACGCCAGTATTACTCGCCCTCTTTGATATAAACCCGGTAATTCCTAAACAGTGCCGAGGTACCGTTAACAGTGCCGGTAGCTTGGCTGGCACTTACCGGTATTGGTGACCACACCCAGTCTACCCGTTGGTGAGCATACCCCGTTTAGTGCGGTGGTAATTGTTTTGTCACAATGTTTCTATTGCGGAGGACCATCATCATATCATCATAGTGTGAACAGTAGCACAGAAGCTACGGTACCCACATAACCTGTTTTTACTAACAACATTTGGTCCCATTTTAATGATCGTACTGCTATTGTCTGCCAGACACTCACTGCACTGTCAACTTCGTATATTAGGAACCACAACTAACTCGGACATACCACACAGCGGCGTAAACGTCGTCTAAAGATCGTGGCGGCAATGACATATTTCATAAATATTTTCACAAATTTCCGCCACGGGTGGGTATATAATGCGCAGTTAACAGGGAGCAGATTATTTTGCGACGAGATGACATCGACCAAAAAGTAATTCGTGATCGATCGTCACGGGGATCTCCAGACAAACTAGTGAGAATACGTCATCCGGCGACGTGTTACGTATTCTGCGCATTAGATTAGCCTCGTACAGCAGTCGCCCCGGTAGTGGTTTATTCTCGAAAACTAATGAATACTGCCGGTATATATTTTATCTCAATCTAAAAATGTTGGTAAGAAGGTCGAAGTACGAACGATTAATAGCTGTTGCGACTTTCGAGTCCCCTGCGATGTTGTTCAATATTCTTGATTTGAACCAAATCGACTGAATTTCAACATGCGGATACCGCTCGTTTCGCGTGCGCAAGACACCTCGGCTGGAGGGAGCAAATTTTCCTCGCTTCGCTTGCCCGACTTAAGTCGGCAAGTCGGCTGGCCATCAGCTGGTTTCGCCAGCCGGCTTGCCAACTAGAGTCAGTTAGTTGACTAACGGCACCTACCGATTAGTGATTAGTCATGAACTTCTGCCGACTCACAGCCCTATCGATTACCATTATATTAGTCGTGTACTTGAGACCATCACGGCTTTGGAACGTAGTGTGTTCTATACATAAAACTGAGTCAATACGATATGGTATGATAGATAAATCTATGTATAGTAACAACAGCAATTCAAAATGAAGGCTATTCATGTGCACTCAACGCCAAGAGTAAATGACAACTAACCGGCAGGTGATCACCATCAACACGGAGACAACCAACTCGCATTTTGTGACAACAACTGCTCGTAATGAAGCCTACCAGGTACTAATTGAACAAGTTACCTAAATTAAAGACCGCCAAAGAGTTCCCGTGGTAGTAGTAAATACATTACCCGACAAAGTAAAATGATCCCGATCATTTACATTATACTTTCGAACCATCCATCCATGCAGTAGTTCCTACGAGTGAGTGTGGTCCTTTTTATACTCTTATCTCAAACTCAACCCCCCCCCTCCCAGCCCCCCTCCCCTTCCCCGCCGCCCCCGCAATTTCTCTAGGCCTATACGAATAATGAACTAGCTCTTATTCACCATGTGATCTGGAACTATTGCCAAATCGCCCCCCCCCATCCGCTCCCGTCTCGAAAGGGATGCGTGGTCAATGGTCAAATGAATCCAAGTGAGGCAAGCAACAAATGAGCT
>JBBMKB010080510.1:0-12551 GCA_037833945.1 Alaria marginata
CCAGCACCTTTGTGTGACCACGGACTTGATTTTTGCAATGAGTTAATGTGAGAACAACAACAACAACAACAACAACATATATAAGTGTCGCAGTTTTCTTAATATAAGTGCCGCAGGTCCCAGTAAATATTAAGAAAAGTCGCAGAAAATATAGAAATGTCGAATGCCATGTTCAAGTATGTACCAATACCTGTTGCATACCACGTACCTGTCTGTGGATAGCTGTTCGAACGTTCTAACCATACTGCGTGAAACGTGGTTCGACAATTAAAAAAAAAATGGTTACGATTGCCTCGTTGTTTGCCTCGCTGTTATCGCCGATAACGCTGTTCGCCATGCAGGCGCTTTCCGCCTGCGCACACGCAAGGAGCGGCGTAACTCGAGCGGAAAGCGTGGCGTTGGACAAGGCTAATCTATACCAGCGTCTCGGCCAGGACACCATCGAAGCAATATCCAAGGAATTTTATACCAGGTATCTACAGGTGGCCGCACATTCGTAGTACCTCCCGCTGCTGCTACTTTTATATGCTGCAGTGTCTGACATGAATACCTAAAACGGTACGTAGGCTACCAGTCCAGTCCGAGTACTGATGACGATGACCCTGGCACTATCACTGTTAATAAGAGCATTCACCGACCTTTCCGTCTTTCGTGAGGTCATTTACACTCCGTGCAGTAGTACTACGCGCGATCGAAGTATCACGCTCAACTTCGAAGAGTGCGTCACCACGAAATTCTCGATCTCACAGCTGACGTGTCTTTGCAATTCACATAAAGACAAAAAGTACACGCGGAAAGAGTACGCATAGACTACATCAGTACCAGGTACCAGGTATATTTTTAGAGCCAGTTCTTCTCGTATGAGGTAGACAGCGGCAACACATCTCACGGGCGGTTTATCCACCCTGCCCACGCTTCAATATATATCCCATACCGGTACTAGTCACGGTGTACCTGGTACCGGTATGCTCTATTAATAATCGTCTTGTGCAGAAATATGAGGGGTAAAAAAAGAAGTTCTTCCTGTACTAACGGCGCGTCTCCGAAAGCCTCCATCGAACGGTTTTGCTCGCTTTGCGGGGAATGGTTGCACTCGTCGGACAGATCATCTAGATCATCTAGATCATCCAGATCCTATATCTGTCATGGTATGCTGTGCAGGATCTGGGTAGTGCAGATCCAACCCAGGAAACGTGTGCTAGGTATTTCAGATCATCCGGCTTCCACCCTATAAGGTGATCTATATGATCTATAGGCCGTGCAGATCACATAGACCAGGGGTCTGTCCGCCCTGAAATGCGTAGATCGTGAATAGGGATGGCTTGATCTGTCCGATGTGTCAATGGTTAAGGTTGGTGGTGCTGCTCCTCCGTTGCTCCTGTTTCCATGCACTCGCTTCCTGAACTTGGAGCTATCGTATATAGTTCCATCAACCTCATCTACCTCCTATTACGGGGGACCATAGTAAATAGGACCTACGGTACACACAAAAACCTACAGTACTTCCCTATGTTTACCAACAATATTTGGTCCTATTTAATATGGTTTTCCGTAATAGTCCTTTTTTTGTTAGTCCAGTACACCATGTGCATACTCGAATCGTAGAGAATCTCCTCCTATTCGTAAATGCTCGTGAAATCGTCCCTCCCCCGATCTAAAGGAATGCAATGAAAACGATGTATCTAGAGCCTTGAGATTTGCCGAAAACTGCTGCTTGGGGTCACTGGAAGACCTGTCCGGCAGGGGAGGGGGAGGGTAACGGTTTTTTCTGGGTCTACGAGTATCTTCCTTGATCCTTGTGCCGGCTTGTCCAGTAGCCAAAAGACCGGGCGCCGGCTGACTGTTGAGCTGGCTCTTTCCGAGAAGCCTCTTGTCCCTATAGTTTCTGTGTTTCAGCTTGCTGTTATTTGCGTTTTTTTAGACTTGATCTGAGGTCGTCCTGGTTATTAGTCTACACTGAACAAATATTAGTAGTTAGACCATTCATAATATTGATAGATGGGCTAAATAATAATAGTTAAACTGCTATGAATACAGTGGGGGGCTCCCAATAGTGCCGGTTGAATAGTGCCACTACTCTCTATAGTGCCAGTTGAACAGTGCCACTACTCCCAATAGTGCCGGTTGAATAGTGCCACTACTCTCTATAGTGCCGGTGGAATCACTTGCACGGCTGGCACTCTCTAAAGTCACTCTCTTAACAGTGACCCCATTCCCAGTAGTGCCGGTGCCCTGAATAGTGCCAGTATATTGGGCTGACACCTACTGGCACTGTTGGGAGCCCCCTCCTGTATGAATACCGTAGTTAAGACTAGTATTACTAGTTAGAGTAATATTAACTGTAGTTTGATTGCGCCGCACATCGACGCGTTTTCCTCGTCCGCCCCACGACGGCAGGGTCTTCAATGACGAGCAGTGGTTCAGATCTATCTTCTCGGCATCGACGAAGGCTGAAGCTATAAGCAACCAGGTACGTGCAACAATGCCGCTACATGATACAGTAGTGGTCCCTATATAGCGCCGGTTGAGCAGTGCTGGTTGCCTGCTAAAGTAACTCGCTTGGCATATAAGGGAATGACTAGTATTGGCAGTGTGCGGAGTGGTGCCGCTTGCCGCTATAGTGTTGGTATTTCCCGCTTGTACGGTATATACCGGCGCTATAGAGAGATAACTACTGAAACCACTCTACGTACTGTACGAGTACTAGTATTTTAGTCAGCAAGTGGCCCATGCTGCGGTAGGGGTACTGTTATCACATATGTATCGCTCGCAGGGCCACTGAAGAGCTGCTCAAAATCCTTGAACCCGATGGGTACGAGTATCTTGCGATAATATTCGATAGATAGCTATTAATAGTACCTGTTAATAGTACCTGTTGGTAGTGTGATATTCACGGCGTACCATAGTAAATAGGACCTACGGTACACCCAAAAATCTATATATTTACCTATTTTTACTAACAATATTTGGTTCTATTTGCTATGGTCCCCCGTAAATAGTATGAATAGCCCACCGGAATGTGTGTCGGTCTTAGCATACATTTTTTTTCTCAAAGTCGTTTTTTGACTGAGGTAGACTGAGGTAGACTGAGGTAGAATGAGGTAGACAGCTCCTACACCGTTTGACGCGTCAACTACGACTGTAATGGCAGGGGGTCGTGTTTTTGGGAATGGCATCATTAATAATGAAAAAATCACCCTTTTGAAGGGTCGGTGGTGTACTCCTTCCCACGCGCGCCGCCCCCCGCCCCCCGTCGTTTAGGCTCAAGTTATAATTATGAAAAAGGTATAACATCTACTGTAGTTATAATGTCTTCTCCGCATTTATCAACTAGCATCTGGGATTCAGTATAGTAAAACGGTAAGACGTTAGTCACATTTTGGTATGATCGATCTAGTTGTTAGTCGCGCTGTTTTTTTGCTCGAACTTCGACGGAGGAAGCTCCCATGGGTAGGGTAGGGGTCGGGGTTGGGGTTAGGGCTTTCGGTAATGAATTTAGAACTTTCTACTGATTCGCAACTTCGCTACAGGCGGTCAAGGGTTTGGGTTTCCAGCTTTACCAATACACAACCTGGGAATATATTCACGTCTACTGTTTTTTTTTTTTGTATGATGTTTGCCATCCGACAATGTTTGCACGAGCTTCATCGTTGATCACTCACAAACATTCCCAGAAATATGAAGAAAACCAAAAACAATGGAAACCCAAAAAGGAAACCTAGTTTCTTTTCTCTAACTCCCTTGTATACCTGCTTCCGGTTTATCGTCAAAACTCTGCACGAAGTCTAACTCTTCTGTACCTGCTTCCGGCTCAATTGTCGCCATAACGATATCCCGTGGTGTTCGCTTCGCGATTGCTCTGCAGGGGGATTTTTTGGTGGAGCGACTTGGAGGGCCGAAGCTGTACACGCAGCGTAAGGGGAAGTACTACCGTCTCATAGCGAGACATGGCCCGTACGACCTCAACCCCCGATCTGCCGCGCGATGGCTCGAGGTACGATGATGCTTGGTGTGTGTGTGTGTTCTTCACATGAAACCGTTCTTTCTACCCGTCGACGTCCAGCACAACCAGTGTCCGTGCCGATTCTTCTATCCTAAGAGAGATACAAGTTATGTGGTCATAAAACTACGCCACAGAGGTGCTACAATGTTATGCAGTAAGCACGGTAGACAATGCAAATGCCACGTGGTACAGTTTATCGGCAAGACCTTTGCGTTTGCCTTTTCTGGGTTAATGGCTATTGTTAGGCTTTGTATCCATTGTGCTAGCAAATATTTTGGCATAATTGGGGCGTTTATCAGAGCATAAAAGCAGCATCGTTGGTACGTGTTGTGTTTTCGAGCATGACGAGCGTAATTGCGGGAAAGCATGGTAGGGCATGTTTGCGTGCTCCTTATTCTGCAAAAAATCACAGCAGCCTAACTATTGCCTATAAAATAGACTTAAATTGTGGTTTCTCCTGATCCCATCGTAACCTCTTATTTACGGGGGACCATAGTAGATAGGACCTAATATTTTTAGCAAAAATCGGCAAAGATATATGTTTTTGTGTGCTCCGTAGGTCCTATTTACTATGGTTCCCCGTAAAATAGTAGTCATCGTTGAGTTTTTTATTACCGTAGGGTTGTGACGTTCTTATAATACGTAGGACATTGCGTTATTTCCTCGCCAAGGCCCGCCAATTGTAATTGTGTCATCGTCCCTTTTTGCGCCACGCGCGTTTGCACCCCCATTATCGTTGTTATTAGCACATGGAAGCTTCATTGGATTCCGTCGCCGGGGTGGACAAGGAGTCGAAGGAGCTACTGATGGCCTACTTTTCGCACATGGCGTATTTTCTCGTCGCGGGCAAGGACATGACCAACCCCAGCAACCTCGTCGACTACCACAACAAGATGGCGGAGTCTTCAAGGAAATCCTAGCAGGGGATTTCCTAAGGGAGGATATCTTAGCGAGGACATCTTGGCAAGGAGATCCTATGTAGCAACGGTTGGAGTATCCCTGATAAAGGAAGCTGTATTGCCTGTGGGCGTGAAGTGTAAAGTGAACCTATCGACTACCGTAACAAGATGGCAGAGTCTCCCTTCGGTCGGGGGAGGGGGGCGTACTCGTTTCTTGCTTGCCTTATAATACGAGTGGTCGTTTTTGACCGCTGACCACGCATCCGTTTCGAGACGGATCACCGTTCTTACTTCTAGCAATATTTTGGACACCTCCAACGCGGTAGGAGGGATACTTTTAAGGGCCTCTTTTTTCAGCGAATCAGCGAGCGGCTACCCCACTTCTTTGGGCTTTTGGTTTCGCGAGATACGCGCTGCCATGTAGTTCATTGTTAAGCTACGTCGTCAACGTGCATGTTTTGGTCCGTTTTTGAAGGAGTTTTTGAAGGAAATACAGACACACTCGCGCAAGTAGCCTATACTATTATTAAGTGAAATGGGGGGTGCCCGCTCTACCGTCGCCTTGGTGGGGTTGGTGCGGGCATGGAGCATAAATGACAAATGTTTTTGTATTGCCTGTTCGTGAATGGGGTGGTGGGTGTATGTAAGTACCGTAGGTGAGGCCTAACATTTGGGCCCCTGGAAAACATATCACCGGGGTTGGTATTGCTTAGGGGGGTGGTATTGAGCCTCCCCCGGTGATAAGACGACTGGTGCAGGAGACCTGTATTTTTGGGGGGGGGGGTGATAGCCGTTTTTGCAAGGGATTGATGTGCCGACACCCTCTAAGGCAACACCCAGCGGGAGTGATACCACAGGGGGTGGTATTGAGCGTACCGCGGATGTTGGTCGTCACTTACGGTGTTTTGGTAGGGAAGTACTGTAGCTCTTCAGCTCTATTCCAAGACTAGAGTTTTACGGCTACTGCTGTAGTATTAAAAGTACTTCGACCATTTATTTGTGCATATATTAACCGGCTTCCAAGTGGTCTACAGTAGTGGCACATCTCGTAATTACCAATGTGGATTTAGCGAATTCGAGCCCCCGCGAACAACTTTTTCTTGCGCGGGGACTTTTTCTTGTTCAAAATTTCAAGATTTTCCACTGTGTACCACCGAACCGCGGTGCGACTTTTTCTAGCTGTGAAATCCTACGGCGAGGGACGGTGCGGTGCAGATTTTGGTTTTCGTTTTTCCTATGCTACGGTGCAACACGGTACGGTGCGGTTTGAAAATACGGTGCGGTGCGGTGCGGGTTTTGGTTTTTGATGTTCACACGGTGCAGCACGGTACGGTACGGTACGGTACGGTACGGTACGGTACGATACGGTACGGTGCGGTGCGGATTTTGGTTTTTGATTTTCACACGGTGCAGCACGGTACGGTGCGGTTTGAAATCGTGCGGTGCGGTGCGGTGCGGTGCGGATTTTGGTTTTTGATTTCCGTATGGTACGGTGCGGTTTGAAATCGCACGGTGCGGTGCGGTCGGATTTTGTTTTTTTGATATTTTTCATGTGGTTCAGCGCGGTTTGAAATCGTACGGCGTGGTGCGATTCGGTATACACGGGTCAAAAGCCGCACCACACCGTGACAAAATCCTTGCTTTTAAAGGCCCTAAGACGCCTTTCCTCGTTTTTTTTCTGGAGATAGTCGAACGGTACGGTTCGGTGCGGATTTTGTTTATTATTGTCGTACGGTACGGTACGGTGCGGTGCGGTGCGTTTTTTTTTCAAAGAATCCTACGGTGCGGTTTTACTGTAGGCAAAATCGTACGACGCGGCGCGATAAGCATGCACCGCACCGTACTGCACAGCAAGAAAAAAAAAAACACGGTGAGAAAAGCCTTGCTAAAATTGCCACGCAAGAAGCGTCTATCATAACATAGCGTGTGTATGCACAGTTCGACGCGAGTCAGCGAGGGAAGAAAATGCTGAACCCTTCTCGCGATAATAATGGAGGCATTCACCGTCAAAGATGTCAGGAGACGGTCAGTCAAGGAAAAATGTACAGCGGTCAAGAGAGTAAAACCGAGCTGTGTACACTAAAACCTAGTAGTTAGACGTCCGTCAAGGTATTTTTTTGGAGATTTGCCGTCCGTCAAGGGGTGAAAGTGCCGTCTCCTGACATGTTTGTTCACCGTAGTGGGGAGGGGGGGGGAGAGTGCCTGCTGTGTGACCCCGGATCTGAGTCACGGATTAGGTAGGGAGCTGGAGAACTGATGCAAGTTTCATACGAAGTAGGAGGATAGTTTCCTCTTAGTCGACGATTTTTTTTACTGGCTGTGGCTGACCCTCGATTTTGTTCGGCGTGGGATGAGGATGCTTGCTGGACCCTGCCGGTTCAAGTCCGGGTGGGGTCAGGTTTGGGTGGGGTCAGGGTACCAAGCGGAATAAGGGTGCTTATATCATATGCATGTATGCGTCAGGTCTGGGTGGGGTCAGGGTACCAAGCGGAAGCAGGGTGCTTATATCGTATGCATGTATGCGTCGGGTCTGGGTGGGGTCAGGGTACCAAGCGGAAGCAGGGTGCTTATATCATATGCATGTTTGCGTCAGGTCTGGGTGGGGTCAGGGTACCAAGCGGAAGCGGGGTGCTTATATCATATGCATGTATGCGTGTGTTCACCAATGAAACATCTACATCCCGAAGCATTATTAGTCTAGTTTATTATGGTGTTTGACCAATGAACGGGTTTTGTCAAGTATACCTGGTATATGATACGAGTATAATAAGAGTAGTTAGTATTCGACTGATGATGTTCGACCAATTAATGAATTTTGTCGAATATAATAATCGCACACGTATGATACGACTATCAGTGCTTGATCTCTAAGTGAGTTTTGTCGAATAAATGGTAAGCTCTGCTGGATATTAGATGGGGTGGAAAGAAAAACACAGCAGTGCAGCTACAAGGCTCCTACGCGATGGGTCACCTGTTCTCAAATACTTTGTACCTGGTACTCCGTATTGTTTAGTGTTGCACACGTGCATGCCGCCGGGTTAAACCTGTTCGTCGGCCAAACACGCTGCGCCAAGTCTGGCAGTCAGTCCTCGTGTGTTTATCATGGCATGCTTGACTTTGGGTCGGCGGTAGACTGTCGTCCTTGTCCTTGCTGGAGGTTGCACTGGAGTTCGAATGTCGGGTGGCCTACATATTTTAAGAAAAATGAAAAATACACACTTCTTCAGCTGTGAGATCGATGAAAAGGGAATTTCGTGGAAACTCAGCTTTGCAAACTATTACGTGTGGTACTTCGATCGCCCGTGTTACGGAGTGTATATACCCTCGTGAAGGATACAGGTCGGTGACTCCCCTGCTAATACCAGCAGGGTCAATATATATGGCATATTTGTGTACTATAGGACGTTTTGTGAGTCTATTAATAGTTCCTTTCTCGAAAAGCGCCACGACTGACTGCGAGAGCTATCACGGGGGAACGTAGTTAACAGGACCTACGGTACACACAAAAACCTATATATTTACCTATTTTTACTACCAATATTTGGTCCTGTTAACTACGTTCCCCCGTAATAGCAAAATGCGACAAATTGTATGGAAATCGACGAGCAGTGGGAGTAGTGCATATTTGACCCTATCTATGCGCGATAAAAACGAAGGTCACGTACCGGGGGGGGAGAAGAGACGAAACCTGTGACCACGGTTTATTATTATTTCATTTGCCATCTGACAAGGTGTAGCGTTAGTGTCAACACACAACGCAATTATAAAGATGATAAAATAACCGAAAATCCAGACCACGAAACGTAAAAGCGCAAAACTTCATTCAAAAAGTCGCTGAGGGTGTGTATGCGTAGTAACCTCTTGTTATACGAGTTCAGCTGGAAAGTGTAAAAAAAGTGATGACCGAAAAAAAAGTATCGTTCTACGATAGATAGACCCCCCCCCCCAAACTTCTTTAACGTAATCGCCGGTTTTGAAACCAGCTCCACAACCTATCTCCTGAAATACGGTGTGCCCCTTGCCACCCCGACGTCATCATTCCATAGTCCTTTCCAAAACAAGAAAATATATGAAGATAGATATATTTTTCGTAGAATCCTTCCTCCTTCCTCGTGTCGGACAGCCATGAAACGTTCGTTCAAGAAATCGCTGGTTTTGTGGGGGGTCTATCGTAGAACGAGTCAAAACAAACTGGTGTTTTGTGCGTTGCTTGTTTCCAACGGAGCAACTCCCCTGCCGTGCCGAGTAAGACCGTGCGTTGGAGTATTCTAACCGCCGCAGAGTCGCGGATCTTTGTTTTCGGAAAGAGGCTCCGCGTCGCATGTCGCTTGAAATGATAGGCGTGTGGGGTGGCGACGGTTGTTGAACATTGATTTGAGGTGATGGGCTTTTCGTTTTGTTTTTCAATGTATGAGCTACGTATAATATATACATACATACCTGGTTCCTCTCCATCTCTGTGACCGGGAGTTTTTAAGATGAGATACTGCCAACAATTTGCAGTAATTCCCTCCGTACGCCCTTCTGACATCGTTCGTCAAGAGGCCAAGATGTTAGTTGCGTTTTGGTCCTTTTGACCATACGCCAAGATCGACGCCCCCCGTTACGTTAGAGCCCCCCCAAGTATATCTACGAATGCTGCAGTTTACATGAGGCAATCGAAGCATGCGTATCACACGCACAGCTTGCTAATTTAACAGGAGTTTCGACGAAATTTTGAGTTATTTAGTAAAATTCTTCAAGAGACGCGTGCTATGATACGATAAAAAAAAGTATTTGATCATGTTAATATTAATATTAGTACCAGTGTGGATACCAGCGCCCTTTCCCCTAGATTGTACCGCCTCAATACACGCAAGTTCAAGGTCACCAGAGAACCTCCTCACTCCGTTCCGGGAAGACCCGAGGCACTGACCCACCTCGGTGTGTCCTCCACATACCACCACCACACAAGAGAGAACCTGTCAGGGGCTACGCCCCACACCAGTCTGACCGTAAATACAAGCACCTTGTATATATACTAATACTATTACGGGGGGCCATAGTAAACAGGACCTACGGGAAACACAACAACCTATATATTTACCTATTTTTACTAACACTATTTGGTCCTATTTACTATGTATGGTCCCCCGTAATAGTAAAAAATCGTTGCTTGTATTTCTGGTCAGAGTGGTAGCAGTTATTGGCAATATAATGTTCTTGGATGAAATGACGGGTGGTCTCTCCTCAACTGGGGAACTATTAACACACTGGTACCCAACATCGTTGTGTTTTACAATGTATCGGACGTGTTAGGCTAGTTTTTTCTTATGACGGGGCTCCATAACCTATTAACCCAAAACCGTCGGAATGCCATTCTTGTCATCATCATGCAATAATGACACATTAGTATTTGCCTTCCGAGGGTCCTCACTTGAGGAGTGTTACTGTATACCCTCACCGAAGAAATGGTTTTGAGCAAACTGAAAGTGCAATCCGATGAACAAATCCGTGGCCCATCTATACAAAAAAGCATATTGCGAAAATTGAATGACATTCCGACGATTTTGGGTTAAGGAGCCCCGTCATCCAGAAAATAAAAACGCCAAAAATGCTACCTCTATCATCGTAGAACGCGTCTACTGTAGTATTCATATGTTTTTACACCTTGAAAACAGGCCATGGGTTAATTCATCGGATTGCACTTTCGGTTTACTCCAAATCAGTTTTTGACTTCCTAATAGTGACGCGTTCTACGATAGAGGTAGCACTTTTTGGCTATTTTGTTTCTGAAAAACGGTGCTCCTTAACACAAAATCGTCGGAATGTCACTTTTTTTTTTGCAACACGAACGTTTTGTATACCTACAACAGTAGGCCATGATATAGTCCATCGGGTTGCACTTTCAATTTTCTCGAAATCGGTTTTTGGGTGGGGACAAGAAAGACCTCCTCATGTGAGTAGCCTTAGAAGGCAAATACTAATGGTACACCTGTACCGTAGCGTGTGTCTATTAATACTATAATAGTATAATACTATAATAGAGGTCCTCAAGTAATGACCGTCCTCACAAACAAAATTGGTGGTATTAGATTTTTACTGATGATTCAAGTAGCATGTTTGTGTCATCGCTCGACTGTTAAAACCCACGGTGTTGGATTGTTCATTGGGGTACGAGTAGCTCTTCTTACATTTTTTCTCAAAGCCAGTGTTTTGAGTTATTATATATATACTGTACTTCGTATAGGTATAGTCACATCCCACGGTAGGGGTTGCACTTTTTGGGGTCAAACATTCCTGACTCGGGCTCCTGAAGTGAGGAACGACCGGTTGGTATGATCATTTTACGAGTGCATTTGTTTTAGGATTATTAGCGGATAGACACATTTTGATCGGGTCGCGTGAACGAATATCTTAGAAGTCATGTTTCGGGTGAGATATTGAGCTCCTCATGTCAGGAGCTCAGGGAATTATTGCTGCACCTCTACCGTGGGATGACTCTATAGGTATAGGTATAGAGGTCCTCACGTGAGGAGCCCAAGCAATGTTAGAGGGGCCTTTCTACCGTAGCATTATGCAGTATCATGCAGTATCAGACGTGTTCCACGATAATAGAGGTACTGTACCTTTTTTTGGCGTTTTCATTTTCTGGACGACGGGGCTGCTTAACCCTTTTAGAACCCCGAACCCCGTCCCTATACTATTATCAAGTAATCTTGTCCCCAAAAAGGGTTTCCAGTTGTGAAGGGGTTAACCCAAAATCGTCGGGATGCCGTTCCATTTTTGCAATATGCTTTTTTTGTATAAGATGGGTCACAGGTATTGTTCATCGGATTGCACTTTCAGTTTGCCAAAATCTTTTTTCTGGTGAGGTATAGAGCTCCTCAAGTGAGAAGCTGCAGAAAAAAAATGGTGAACCTCTATCGTAGAAAGGCTCATCATGCAGTATCGTCATGCAGTATCGTACAGCATATCATATAGTATCATGTTATACAGGGTCGGGTTGTGAGTAGTGAGGTGTACCCCGGACGGATTAAGTATGATATGTGGAAAAAAAGGCACGTGCGTGCGCTGGAATGACGCTTTCGGTGAAACTTTTTTTTCGGCGAAACACAACTGAGCCAGAGACGCACGCGCAGCAAGTAGCCAGCACCGCCACTCGCGAATACCTTTCGGGAAAAAGGCAGAAAAAGAGCCTCCACGTCATGATCCCAGGAAAACATACTGCCTCCGTATGTAGGAACTCCTGACTGTTAGTAATACTGTACACCCGTAAGTTAATGCGCCCGCTTTCCGCCAAGCAAAAAGACGCCCCCCCCCAAAACACCAATAGACACAATAAACTTAGCAGGCTTTTATATACGCCTTGGCCAGACTGTGCACATACCAGGTAAAACTTCACTGGCAGCACTCCCAAGCTATTCAAAATTCGAAGCGTGTCGGGCAGAAACAACGTCCACCTTTGTTGAGTGGACCCGTGCATCTTCCAACTCCTTGCCTACCTACATATGATATTCATTTAACCAAGCCAAACCAAACCAAACAAAGTCAAACCAAACAAAGTCAAACCAAACCAAGCCAAACCAAACAAAGCCAAACCAAACCAAACCAAACCAAACCAAACCAAACCAAACCAAACCAAACCAAACCAAACCAAACCAAACCAA
>JBBMKB010080521.1:0-12551 GCA_037833945.1 Alaria marginata
CTCCGTCCCGGCATTGTAGGGATGCGAGGGTCTATGGTCTTATGACTACGGCTATGCAAGAAATGAGTACACCCCTCGTTACTGCAGGGGTTTTGCTATATTTAGAGCGAACGCAGCTGCTGTGCCCCTGAGCGCTGGCGCTGGTCTGCGGAGGCTGGCCGACTGTCAATGGAGGTCTCAGAGAAACGCAGCAGGCTTCCTACGGCAACAAGCAAGCTTCCTTGCACGGAAATGATATACCAGATACGCGTTTTCCTCCATAGACCACCAATGCTGCGCGGGCCTCCTTATGGCGGACAACACCGGTGAGTGGGGGGCCGACAGCCATCTCGAACATTACAGGCTATCACTCGCCGATGTTTTCCGCTACGAGAAGGACCGAGAATCACTGGTTGCCTGTGGAGGTAATACAGTAGTAGAGCGCCTATATCATATCCATGCAGGGAAGCTAGTCGTATGAAGCCCATCTCGTTGTTGCTGCACCTGCAGTAGTGGTTTGCTATTAAAGCCATACACTGCTGCTGCGACTGTATCGCTACGCGTTTGTATTTGGTCTGGGTGGACTGGCTGGACGTCAGCGAATACCCCCGACAAATGCGACAGGCTTGTTACGATATTATTCAAGTATCTTTGCATGATTATGCTATATGCGTTCTACCTCCGGAGGGAACCAGTGTTGCGCGAAACTGTTCACGGCGTAAAACACTCGCCGATGGTTTCCGTCACCAACAGGTCAGCGCAATACTGGTTGCCCCTGGAGGTAGAAAGCGTAATATCTTATCCATGCAAGGAAGCCTGCTTGTTGTCACAAGAAGCCCGCCGCGTTGACGAGAACAGCAGCGCGAAACATTTTGTTGTTGAGAGTGCACGCAGCTGGCGATCCGCTGTTTATTTATTTTCGTTTTGCGGGGGTTAGTTGAATGTAAATGACGACCCCAGAGAAAATAGGCAGACCTCCTATGACGACACGCAAACTGCCTTGCATGGTTATGATACACGAGCTCTACCACCAGAGGGGACCAGTGCCGCGCGAACCTGTTCATGGCAGAAAATACTCGTTGATGGTTTCCGCCATCCACAGGTTCGTGCAGGGTTGCCAGTTACGCCTGGTGGGAAATCGCGTATATCACACCTGTGCGTGGAATCTTGTTTGTGGCCATAAGAAGCTCGCCTTATTGCTGCTGGAACAGCGGCGATGTTAAACTTTTGCGAGCGCACGCAGCTCCCCCATCGCGTGTTGTTTCTTGTGTTTGCAGAGACTGGCCAGACGGCAACGAAAATCCCAGAGAAAAGAGGCACGCTTCTTACTTGTATGACAACAAGCACGCCTCATTGCGTGGATAGGACACAAACGTTTTACCTCCAGAGGCAACCAATGCCACGCAGCCCTTCTCATGGCGGAACACATCGGCTAGTAGTGGGGATCCGACAGTCTGTGACGTTTGGACAGGCTGCCTGGTCCGCACACGCCGATGACTTTCTCTCTAAAAAGGTCAATGCGGTACTCGTTCCCTCTCCAGGTAGAACGTGTATATCGTATATCGTATATCGTACCCATGCCAAGGAAGCTTGTCATGAGATTCTCTCTTGGTTGCTGCTGCAACAACAGCAAATTCGATTCGCTATTGTCCCTCTCGTAAGAAGACAGACATTGTGAAATCTAGCCTAGAAATTACAAAATTAAGAAAGTGTGTGGCCTACGCGCGACTTAGGGTGTCAGAAATCAGAAACCATACCCCTTTTTCTGGGTGGCCTATCCCGAGGACACCCCCGTCCACCAGGAAACTGGTATTCTCGGCGACAAAAAGAGGAAACTTCAAAATAAGAAATTGTATTTTCTGGCTCGGCCAGAATAAGGAAGCTAGCCTAGAGCCAGATTTCATGTTTCCTACAACAGAGCAGATGCTTGTATTGCACGTACTGTGTATATTTAAAAGTAAAATACATGGTTTAGACTAGAGTAGACTTATACGTTGATCGGGTTTTTTATTTTTACATTATAAATAATACGACATCCGAGCATCAGCTGTTTAGGTTATAGTTTTACATGTAAACACTCACGTACACATATGCTACTACCGTAAATAACATTATGAATGGTGTGTGGTGTGGTATGATCGTAATGTAGTACCGGTAATATTTTTTGCGGTCGAAACACACTGGGATAGGCGTGGAGAGCAGCCCCTCGACGCGATTTAATCTATTTCAAACCCGATTACTCGTACACGCCTGCTGGGTTCCCAAAAACCGATTTAAACCGGGTTTTTCAAACTGGTGTCCACCTCTAGTCGGAGTCGCCCACGTGGTCGTAGGGTTGGCCGTACTTGCAACGTGAAAAAACAAAATGCTTGAGCTTGCACCCAGCCCCGCACACGTCAAGGCCGTGCCCGCCAGATGTTCCCACACTCGCGCACGTGGCTGCAGCGTTGGCATCATTGGCAAAGTCTAAGACCGTGTTATCGGTTTTAGTGCGCTCAGCGCCGGTCATCATGATGGTAGTGCGCATGTCTGCCGCGGTATGTACGCCGATAAGCGTTGTCGATGTGCAGACCACGGCAGACATGCTCGCCACTATTCTGGTGGTGACCGACTTGGAGGGCAGGGAGAAGAAAAACAACACGATCTCCGACTTTGCGAACACGGTCGATCTTGGGAGTACTGGCACAACTGGTGACACCGGCTTGGACGTGTGCATGGTTGGGTGCGGGCGCAAGCGCTTCTTTCCGGGCAGGACCTCGCGTAAGATAGAGTAAAATATACTGTTCGCCATGGGGGCTGAACCTGGCCCAAAAGAGCGAGCGAAAACTACACCGCCGAACACGATCAAAGCGCCGGTGTGGCAATTCATTACGCGTGCCATAACCTGTCAGTGTTTTTCTAGTAGCTCAATCACGGACCTGTTCCCCTTTGTCGTGTGTCTTCTGCCGGATGGAATTTTTCCACTGAACGGACCCTCTAGTTTTGACCCGAATCGTACCACCGCCTCAGTTACAACGGACCCCTCCCTCTCCCGCAGTTCCTCTGCCGGTGCGATTGTAACGAATATGCGTATTCTTTATGGGGAACGATGGCGATGGACAGGAGGGCATCGGTGATCACGTGGATAAATATGACGTTGGAGAAGATCTGGATGTCGAGGAAGATGGTGGAGGGGATGATGTCGTTCAAGACGATGACCGTATAAAAGCTGCTCGTGTCGTTGGCAACCCAAGTCTAGTTCAGGGCCAAATCTCGAGAGCCAAGGGCACATGCACGAAACGTGGATTAGAGGCTGGAGACCGAGAGGCGAGAAGTGACAGGCTCAAAAAGAAGGCGTATCCTAGTCACCCGTGCGAGACGGCGGGGCGGGTCAGGCAGAAGGCCCTGTGCGCCCTCGACGGCTTCGCCGCCTTGACAACTTACCAGGACGCAAAGGACGCCAGCACAAGCAAGCCCGTAGCTTTAAGGGATTTGTCTCCAGCAGGAGCAACAGGGCGAGGGATAAACGCTTTGTGCGGTGGAAGGGGTCTGGCAGGGCTCTTTTTTGCACGTCGCGTGTCACCATCGCCTCCTTTCTCGTGATGGAGACGACGCCTCGGGCCAGACTCCAGCTGGTTTGATTTGAGTCCCGGTATGTCGCCCAGGCGGCGAAGTCGTGATTGGCGTACAATACATTCTGCTTGAGCCGCCTCGCGTGAGGTGCTGGTGCCTCAATCAAAGACCTATCGCACTACACAGTATTGTTCATCTTGCGTTGTATCACCCAGTCGCTCCGTCACCATTTTCCTAATCCCTTATTCTTGTTACCGGTTGTGCCACCGCCCCCGCTACCGCTCTTTGTCCCTCGGCCTCCCGCCGCTTCTCCGCTAGTGAGATTGTAACGAATTTGGCGTATTATTTGCGGGCGCCGATGACGATGGACTGGCGGACATTGGCGATCAAAGGGATGGAGGTGGCAAAAGAGAAACTCTGGGGGGCAATGAAGAAGGTAGAGGGGATAACCTCGTTCAAGACGACGGTGGTATTCCAGCTGTTCGTGTCGTTGACAAATCAAATACACTTCAGAGCCAAATCCCGAGAGGCTGGGGCACGTGCGAGCAAAGCGGCGTAGAGGCTTGAGATCGAGAGGCGAAAAATGCACAATTGTATAGCAGTCATCTCCAAGTGATGCATGCGAGACGGCGGGGCGGCTCAGGTAGAAGGCCCTGTACGCCCTGCACAATTTTTCCGCCTGGCCAGCTTATTAGGACTCAAAGAAACGCCAGCACAAGCAGGCGAGCTGCTTGAGAATCGTGTCCCCAGCAGGAGGAAGATGGCAATGTAGACATGCTTCGTGCGGCGGAAGGTACCTGGCAGGGGCCTTTTTTCGACCGTACGAATGGTGGCATCAGCTCCTTTTTTCTCGTGCTGGAGACGAAGCTTCCGACCAACTTGCAGCTGGCTTCGTTTGAGTCCCGGTATGCCGCCTCGGCGGCCATTTCGTGTTAGGCGTACAGGACTTCTGCTCTAGCCGCCTCACGTGTCTTGCTGGTAGCTTAATTGAACACCTATCGTACTACACGGCATTGTTTATCATGCCCTCCACCAATCAAGCGCTCCGTCACCAACTCATCGAATCTCCTATTCGTTGTCCCGGACATGTCACCGCCCACGCTACCGCTTTTCCCCGCTCGGCTTCCCACCACTTCTCCGCTGGAGTGGTTGTAACGAATTTGGTGTTTTATTTGTGAAGAACGATGACTATGGACTGGCGGACATCGGCGATCAAAGGGATGAAGACGACAAAGGAGAAGATCTGAGTCCCGGTAGAGAAGGTTATGGGATCACCGTCGTTCAAGACAACGGTGATGTTCCAGCGGTTTGTGTCATTGACAAACCAAGTATACCGCAGGGTCAAATCCCGAAAAGCGAGGTCACGTGCGCGCAAACCTTAGAAGAGGGTGCAGACCGAGGGGCGAGCAGTAGAAAAGTTAAAAGCAACGACGTCCAAGAGATCCGTGCAAGACGGTGAGCAAACCCAGGCAGAAGGACCTGTACCCCCTTGACGAGTTGGACGCCTGGTCAACTCACCAGGACTCAAATGAGCGCCAGCACAAGCGGGTCATCTGCTTGAGGGACTTGTCTCCAGCAGGAGGAAGAAGGCGAAGGACACACGCTTTGTGCGGTGGAAGGGGTCATTACACTGGCCTTTCTTCTACCGTACGAAGCGTGTTACCATGGCACTATTTCTCGTGCTAGAGACGAAGCCTCCGACTACCTTGCAGCTGTCTTCTTCCGAGTCCCAGTATGTCGCCCAGACGGCGACGTCTTGGTGGATGTACACGACCTCCGGCTTGAACCGCCTCGCGTGTGGTGTTGGTAGCTCAACCGAAGACCCATCGCACTACACGGCATTGTTATGCCTGCGCTGCATCACCTATTCGCTCCGTCACCAACTCACCGAGTCCCCCATTCTTGTTCCCGGTTGCGCCACCGCCCCCGCTATCGCGCTTTCCCCCTCGGCCTCCCGCCGCTTCTCCACTGGTGTCGTTACAACGAATGTGGCGTGTTGTTTGTGAAGGACGATGTTGATCGACAGGAGGACATCGGCGATCAAGTGGATGAACATGAGGTTGGAGAACATCTGCGTGGCTGTGAAGAAGGTGGAGGGATCTACGTCGTTCAAGACGACGGTGGTATTCCCGCCGTTCTTGTCGTTGACAAACCAAGTATACTCCAGGGTCGAGTCCCGAGAGATGGGGGCACGTGGGCGTGGAGAAGAGGCTGGAGACCGAGAGCCGAGAACGGGACACGTTTAAAGAGACCATGTCCTAACGTTTCGTGTGAGCCAGTTGGCCGGCTTAGGTAGAAGGCCTTGTGCGCCCTGCATGATGTCGCCTCCTGGCCAACTCACCTGGAGTTGAAAGAGCGCCAGCAAACGAACACGCCAGCTGCTTGAGGGACTTGTCTCAAGCAGGAGGAAGAAGGAGGTTGGCACACGCTTCGTGCGGTGGAAGGGGTCTGCCAAGGACCTTCCTTCCACCGTACGAAGCATGTCCTCATCGCTTCTTTCTCACGCCCGACACGAAGCCTCCGACCAACTTGCAGCTGTCTTCTTTGGAGTCCCGGTATGTCACCCAGACTGCGAAGTCGTGGTGGGCGTACAGAACCTCCGGGTTAAGCCGCCTCGCGTGTGATGCTGGTAGCTCGATCGAATACCTATCGCACTGCACGGTATTGGTGATCCTGCACTGCATCAACCAGTCACCCCGTCACCATTTTGCTAATCCTCTATTATTGTTCCTGGTTGTGCCACCGCCCTCGCTACCGCTCTTTCTCTCTCGGCCTCCCGACGCTCCTCCACTAGAGTCAATGTAACCAGTGTGGCGTATTGCTTGTGAAAGACAGTGCTGATCGACAGGAAGACATCGGCGATCAAGTGAATAAACATGACGTTGGAGAACATCTTCGTGACGATGAAGAAGGTGGAGGGAATAACATCGCTCAAGACGACGGTGGTATTCCAGCTGTTCGTGTCTTCGACAAACCAAGTATACTTCGGGATCGAATCCCGAGAGCCGAGGACAAGTGCGCGCAAACTGGAGAAGAGGCTGGAGATCGAGAGGCGAGACGTGGACAAGTTTAAAGCAATCATACACAAGTGAGCCGTGCGAAACGGTTGGCCGGCTCAGGTAGAAGGCCTTGTACGCCCTGCACGATATCGCCTCTTGGCCAACTCACCTGGACATGAAAGAGCTTCAGCAAACAAACACGCCAGCTGCTCGAGAGACTTGTGTCCAGCAGGAGGAAGAAGGCGGTGGATACATGCTTCGTGCGGTGGAAGGGGTCTGGCTTGGTCTTTCTTCCACTGTACGATGCACGTCCTCGTCGCCTTCTTTCTGGCGCTAGAGACGACACCTCCGACCAACTTGCAGCTGTCTTCTTTCAAGTCCCGGTATGTCGCCCAGACTGCAAAGTCATGGTGGGCGTACAGGACCTCCAGCTTGAGGCGCCTCGGGTGTCGTGCTGGTAGCTCAATCGATGACCTACCGCATTGGACGGTATCGTTGATCCTTCGCTGCATCATCCATTCGCTCCGTTGCCAAGTCAACGAGTCCTCTATTTTTGGTCCCGGTTGTGTCACCGCCCCAGCTACCGCTCTTCCCCGCTCGCCCTCTGGCAGCGTGCCAGCCCGAGTCGTTACACCGAATGTGGTGTGTTATTTGTAAAGGACGACGTCGATCGACAAGAGGACATCGGCGACCAAGTGGGGGATCATTTCGTTGGAGAACATCTTCGTGGCGATAAAGAAAGTGGAGGGAATAACGTCGTTGAAGACGACGGTGGTATTCCAGCTGTTAGTGTCGTTGACAAATCAAGTATACACCAGGGGCGAACCCCGAGGACCGGGGGGCACGTGCGCGCAAAGTGGAGAAGACAGTTAAGACGGAGAGGCAAAAAGTGGACAGGTTTAGAGGAGCCATTTACAAGAGATCCGTGTGAACCGGTTTGCCGGCTCATGTAGAAGGCCTTGTACGCCCTGCATGATATCGTCTCCTGACCAACTCACCTGGACTTGATGGAGGGTCAGCCATCAAAGACACCTGCTGCTTGGGGGACTTGTCTTCGCATGCAGGAACAAGGCGATTAGCACACGCTTCGTGCGGTGGAAGGGGTCAGGCAAGGGCCTTTCTTCCACCGTACCAAGCGCGTCCTCGTCGCCTTCTTTGTCGTGCTGGAGACAAACCTTCCGACCAACTTGCAGCTGGGTTCTTTTCAGTCCCGTCATGTCGCCCAGACGGTGACGTCGTGGTGTGCGTACAGGACCTCCAGCTTGAGCCACCTCGCGTGTGGTGCTGGTAGTTCGATCGAAGCCCTATCGCACTACACGGTATTGTTAAACCTGCGCTGCTTGACCCATCGCTCCGCCACCATTTTGCCAATCTCATTTGGTTGTTCCCGGTTGTGCCACCGCCCCCGGTACCACTCTTACTCCCTCGTCCTCCCGCCGCTTCTCCACTGGAGGAGTCGGTGAAACCAATGTGGTGTGATGATTGTGAAGGACGATGTCGGTCGACAGGAGGACATCAGTGATCAAGTGGATGATCATGACTTTGGAGAACATCTTCCTGGCGATGAAGAAGGTAGAGGCAATAATGTCGTCCAAGACGACCCTGGCATTGTAGCTGTTCGTGTTGTTGACAAACCGAGTTACTCTAGGGTCGAATCCTGAGAGATGGATGCACGTGCGCGCAAAGCGGACAAGAGGCTGAAGACGGAGAGTCAATAAGTGGACAAGATTACAGTAGCCATCAACATAAGAGCCTGCGAAACAGTGGGCCGCCTGCGTTAGAAGGCCTTGTGCCAGCTGCTTGAGGAACTTGTCTCCAGCAGGAGGAAGGAAGTCGAAGAACACACGCTTCGTGCGGTGGAAGGGGTCATGCCAAGGGCCTTTCTTCCACCGTACAAAGCATGTCCTCATCGCTTCCTTTCTAATGCGAAGACTCCGACAAACTTGCAGCTGTCTTTTTTCGAGTTCCGGTATGTCGCCCAGACAGCGACGTCGTGGTGGGCATACAGGAACTCCGGCTTGAGCCGCCTCGCGTGTGGTGCTGATAGCTCAATCGAAGACTTACCGGACTACACGGTACTGTTAAACCTGCGCTGCATCACTCAGTCGCTCTGTCAACATTTTGCGAACTGCCTATTCTTGTTTCCTGTTGCGCCACCGCCCCCGCTACCGTTCTTCCTCCCTCGGCATCCCGCCGCTTCTCCACTTGAGTCGGTGTAACGAATGTGGCGTGTTTCCTGTGCATGACGATGTTTATAGACAGGTGGACATCGACGATCATGTGAAAGATTATCACTTTGGAAATCATCTGCGTGGCGATGAAGGAGGTGGAGGGAATAGCGTCATTCAAGACGACGGTGGTATTCCAGCTGTTCGTGTCGTTGACATGCCAAGTATACTCCAGGATCGAATCCTGAGAGCCGGGGACAAGTGGAGCAAAGTGGAGAAGAGGCTGGAGACCGAGAGGAGAGAAGTGGACAGGGTGAAAGCTGCATTCTACAAGAGAGCCGTGCGAAACAGTGGGCCGGCTCAGGTAGAAGACCTTGTACGCCCTGCTCGATATCGCCTCCTGGCCAACTTGCCTGGACTTGAAAGAGTGTCAGCAAACAAACATGCCAGCTGCTTGAGGGACTTGTCTCCAGCAGGTGGACGAAGGTGATAGACACACACTTCGTGCGGTGGAAGGGGTCTGGCTCGTCCTTTCTTCCACCGTACGATGCATGTGCTCATCGCCTTCTTGCTTGTGCTGGAGACGATAACTACGACCAACTGCAGCTGTTTTCTTTCCAGTGCCGGTATGTCGTCCAGACGCCAACGTCGTGGTGGGCGTACAGGACCTCAAGCTTGAGCCGCCTCACGTGTGGTTCTGGTAGCTCGATCGAAGACATACCGGACTACACGGTATTATCAAGCCTTCGCTGCATCACCCAGTCGCTCTGGTTCCATTTTTCTAATCATATATTCGTGGTTTCCCGTTGTTCCACCGCCCCCGCTTTCGCTCTTCCTCCCTGGGTCTCCCGCCGCTTCTCCACTGGACTCGATGTAACCAATGCGGCGTGTTGTTTGCGCAGGACGATGTTTGTAAACACGGCCACATCGGCGATCAAGTGAATAAACATGACGTTTTAAACTATCTGCGTGATGATGAAAAAGGTGAAGGAAATAACGTCGTTCATGACGACGTTGGTATTCCAGCTGCTTGTGCCGTTGACAAGCCAAGCATTCTCCAGGGTCGAATCCGGACAGCCGGGGGCAAGTGCGCGCAAAGTGGAGAAGAGGCTGGAGACCGAGAGGTGAGACGTGGACAAGTTCAAAGCAGCCATCTGCAAGTGATCCGTGAAAAAACCGTTGGCCGGCTCAGGTAGAAGGCCTTGTACGCACTGCACAATATCGCCTCCTGGCCAACTCACCTGGACTTGAAAGATCGTCAGCAAACAAACACGCCCGCTGCTTGAGGGACTTGTCTCCATAGGAGGAAGAAGGCGATTGGCGCACGCTTCGTGCGGTGGAAGGGGTCTGCCGGGGACTTTTCTTTCACCGTACGACGTGTGTCCTCATCGCCTTCTTTCTCGCGCTGGACACGAAGCCCCTGACTAACTTGCGACTGTCTTCTTTCGAGTCCCGGTATGTCCCCCAGACGGCAGTCGTGGTGAGTGTACGGGACCTCCGGCTTGAGCCGCCTCACACGTGGTGCTGGTAGCTCGATCGAAGACCTATCACACTGCAAGGTATTGTTGATCCTGCGTTGTATCACCCAGTCGCTCCGGCACCATTTGGCTAACCCTCTATTCTTGTTCCCGGTTATGCCACCGCCCCCGCTACCGCTCCTTCTCGCTCGACCTCCCGCCGCTTCTCCACTGGAGTCAATGTAACCAATGTGGTGTGATGTTGGTGAAGGACAATGTCGATCGACAAGAGGGCATCAGCGATCAAGTGAATGGACATGACGTTGGCGAACATCTTCGTGGCGATGAAGAATGCGGAGGGAATAACATCGTTCAAGAGGACGGTGGTATTCCAGCTGTTCGGGTCGTTGACAAACCAAGCATACCCCAGGGTTGAATCCCGAGAGACGGGGGCAAGTGCGCGCAAAGTGGAGAAGAGGCTGGAGACCGAGAGGGGAGACGTGCACAAGTTTAAAGCAGCCATCTCCAAGAGACCCGTGAAAAAAGGTCGACCGGCTCAGGTAGAAGGCCTTGTACGCCCTGCACAATATTGCTTCCTGGCCAACTCACCTGGACTTAAAATATCGTCAGCAAGAAAACACACCAGCTGCTTGAGGGACGTATCTCCTGCATGACGGAGAAGGCGATGGACACACGCTTCGTGACGGAAGCGATGGCCACACGCTTCGTGCGGTGGAAGGGGTCTGGCACGGCCTTTCTTCCACCGTATGATGCATGTCCTCACCGCCTTCTTTATCGTCCTGGAGACCAAGCCTCGGACCAACCTGCAGCTGTCTTCTTTCGAGTCCCGGTATGTCGCCCAGACTGCCAAGCCGTGGTGGGCGTACAGGACCTCCGGCTTGAGCCGCCTCTCGAGTCGCGCTGGTAGCTTAATCGACGACCTACCGCATTGGACGGTATTGTTGATCCTGCTTTCCATCACCCAGTCGCTCCGTCGCCAAGTCAACGAGTCCTCTATTTTTGGTCCCGGTTGTGCCACCGCCCCAGCCACCGCTCTTCCCCGCTCGCCCTCTGGCAGCGTGCCCGCCCGAGTCGTTACACCGAATGTGGTGTGTTATTTGTAAAGGACGATGTCGATCGACAAGAGGACATCAGCGATCAAGTGGGGGATCATGACGTTGGAGAACATCTTCGTGGCGATAAAGAAAGTGGAGGGAATACTGTCGTTAAAGACGGCGGTGGTATTCCAGCTGTTAGTGTCGTTGATAAATCAAGTACACTGGGGGCGAACCCCGAGGACCGGGGGGCACGTGCGCGCAAAGTGGAGAAGACAGTTAAGACGGAGAGGCGAAAAGTGGACAGGTTCAAAGGAGCCATCTACAAGAGATCCGTGCGAACCGGTTTGCCGGCTCAGGTAGAAGGCCTTGTACGCTGCATGATATCGTCTACAGACCAACTCACCTGGACTTGATGGAGGGTCAGCCATCAAAGACGCCCGCTGCTTGGGGGACTTGTCTCCACATGCAGGAAGAAAGCGATTGGCACACGCTTCGTTCGGTGGAAGGGGTCAGGCAAGGGCCTTTTTTCCACCGTACAAAGCGTGTCCTCGTCGTCTTCTTTGTCGTGCTGGAGACGAAACCTCCGACCAACTTGCAGCTGGCTTCTTTCCAGTCCAGTCATGTCACCCAGACGGTGACGTCGTGGTGTGCGTACAGGACCTCCAGCTTGAGCCACCTCGCGTGTAGTGCTGGTAGTTCGATCGAAGCCCTACCGCACTACACGGTATTGTTAAACCTGCGCTGCTTCACCCACCGCTCCGCCACCATTTTGCCAATCTCATTTGGTTGTTCCCGGTTGTGCCACCGGCCCCGCTACCACTCTTTCCCCCTCGGCCTCCCGCCGCTTCTCCACTAGAGTCGGTGAAACCAATGTGGTGTGATGATTGTGAAGGACGATGTCGGTCGACAGGAGGACATCAGCGATCGAGTGGATGATCATGACTTTGGAGAACATCTTCCTGGCGATGAAGAAGGTAGAGGCAATAATGTCGTTCAAGACGACCCTGGCATTGAAGCTGTTCGTG
Source organism: Alaria marginata (assembly GCA_037833945.1). Lineage (NCBI taxonomy): Eukaryota > Phaeophyceae > Laminariales > Alariaceae > Alaria > Alaria marginata. The sequence continues at coordinate 12,239 of JBBMKB010080521.1, forward strand.
TTGTTGACGAACCGAGTTACTCTAGGGTCGAATCCTGAGAGATGGATGCACGTGCGCGCAAAGTGGACAAGAGGTTGAAGACGGAGAGTCAATAAGTGGACAAGATTACAGTAGCCATCAACATAACAGCCCTGCAAAACAATGGGCTGCCTGCGTTAGAAGGCCTTGTACGCCCTAAAGGGTATCGCGTCCTGGCCAACTCACCTGGACTTGATTGAGCGTCACCAAACAGACACGCCAGCTGCTTGAGGAACTTGTCTCCAGCAGGAGGAAGGAAGTCGAAGAACACACGCTTCGTGCGGTGGAAGGGGTC
>JBBMKB010080532.1:0-12550 GCA_037833945.1 Alaria marginata
GGGGGCAGTGGGCTCGCATATGTACGATTTATGACTATTTTTTTGTATTCGAGTATATACGAGTACGGTAGGTGGGTGTGGTGATAGTATGATACGTAACGGTCGATTATTGTTGTGTTTGTTTTCTCTGTCTCACAGCCTGTGACCACATGATGTGTATGTCTCTATATTACGGGGGACCATAGTAAAAAGGACCAAATGTTATTAGTAAAAATAGGTAAATATATAGCTTTTTGTGTGTACCGTAGGTCCTGTTTACTATGGTCCCCCGTAATATTAATAGCAGGATGAGGAACCAGGGCTGACGCTGGGGGCGCTGAATCAACGGTTTGATGTGAATACAACTCACACATGCATATACCCCTCGAATTCTCCGCAGCCAAGAGTTGGAGAAGAGGGTGGGGTTGCGGAAGCCGGTGCCTTTATACGATAGCCCAACTACTTCGCCCAAACTGTAGTAGAATAGACTCTACGCATGATGATTGGTTCGATTGACAGGAGGTAGGTGTGGTGCGCGCATCATACATGTTACCCCGTACGTACCCCTCGAATTCTCCGCAGTCTTCGGGCGAGAAGCAAGTGTTGGAGAAGAGGGTGGGGCCGCGGATGCTAGTCAAATCGTCGTCCTCTCCGTAGTAGATGCCATCACAGGTGCCGCCCGGAGACCCGGTCACCTGCAACACAATAATAGCACAAAAAAAGCACCAAACAATCAGGACTTACTCTCCCTCGGCTTTCTTTTTTTATTTCTGCGAGGAGCAAAGATGGGGAATGACAGCAGTGTATCATGTGGCGTAACGGCAATATGGCAGTTTATCGTGTGACGTGATGGCAGTATGTATACACGTAACTACTAGGTTTTAGTGTGGATACTGCGGCCGTACGCTGTGACGGCTACTCGTTTTTTTGGTGACGTGCCGTCATTCCCCATCTTTGGCGAGGAGTGCTTATCATGATTTATGAGCGGTCGGCGCTGAACCTCAGGCTGTACATTGCCGGATGGCCGCCATAGGTCGGTAGCACAGAAGTTACCGCCGTCGCAGGTAGGTGCCGTCCGGGGACGACCCCGTTACCGTTACAGGCCATATCACTGACACAAAAAACACAACATAAATCTACCGCACCTGGTATATTATTATTCCATTTGCCATGATTATTAAACAGTGTGTAAGCGCTTGTTCCAAACTTACCTTCAACATAGAAAAGGAAATCCAGAATCCAATGACTTATATATGACAAGGAGTATCTATTCACATTATTATTATGACGCTTGCCCTCCGACAATGTGCAGCATGATCTTCAACGTTGATCACTCAAATCATTCCCGAAAGAAGAAAACCACGGGTACAAAAGGAAACGTTGACGAAGTTAGCTCATGAAGCCGTTCCCAAGCTCACTAAATGAAACCCATACCATATTTCATTTTTAAGTGGGGATTCTCTTATATCGGTCTCTCGATACAAGAGAAATTAGCTCTTTTAATCCTTTAAAAAGTGATAAAGCTTATATTCCACACAACTTCCAAGTAGAAAGTCCCCCAAGAACGTGGATGCAATCTAAACGGGTTATATCGCTTGAAGACAAGTACCAGTTTAAGAGACGTCTATTAAGCCGTCTCTGAAAAATCGTACGAAATCCCTCTGGTATGCGAATGACAAAGTAGTAGAGAAAGAAAAAAAAGGATGACAAAAACAACTACAGAGTAGTGGTAGCGCCGGTATGTGGCAGCCGGAAATATGGGCACTATAGTGACAACCGGCACTACTCCGCATACTGCCACCACTGGTTGTTTCCATCTGGGCCAAGCTATTTCACAGGCACTATAGCGGAAAACCTGCACTACTCAACCGGCACTATAGAGAGACCGCTACCGCAATCCTCACCTGTACATTGACGCAGTTAGTCCCTGTCCCGTCGCAGAAGCACCAAGGAACAAGGCCGTTTGCCACCGAAGTTGCCACCGGATTTCCATCAAATTTGCCACCGGATTTGCCGCCGAATTGCCACCGGATTTGCCACCGGATTGCCACCGAATTTCAGAAAGAAAGAAGAAAGAAGAAAAATAAGAAAATTATAAATACAAGATACTACTGTTTGTAACTCTCGCTAATACGGGGGTCCATAGTAAACAGGACAAAAAATAGTTCGTAAAACTAGGGAAATATATAGGTTTTTGTGGGTACCGTAGGTCCTGTTTACTATGTTCCCCCGTATTAGGAGCCCAGGAACTCGCGCTGGTGGATATTTGTAACTGCCGTCAACTGTGTGCGTTGGTGGGAAGCAGGAAAGACCCAGCCCAACCAAACCAAACCTAACCCAATCCAATCTATAACCCAATCTGCGATAAAAAATCATGTTAGTTAATAGAATGGGAGATCTCAGATTCGCTTTTTTAGACAGTTTTTGGAAATCATTTGTCTTGGTGCAGTCGATTAGCTGGTGGCGGCGATGGTGGCGGTCGAGGCGGGTGGTGGGAGAGCTCACTCAGCTTATAGATCGCGGCAATGTTTGTGCTCATGCTGGTGTTATGGTATTACCCTGAGATGCATGTCAAGGCTTAGGACATAGACTACTCTGGTATTACGGGGGACTTTAGTAAGTAGGACCAAATATCGTTAGTAAGAATAGGAAAATATGTAGTTTTTTGCATGTACCGTAGGTCCTATTTACTATGATATAATGGTCCCCCGTGATAGGATTTACGAATACGGGATAAAAGGGTGATGCATTACCTGGAAGGCATGTACGGGGACAAGGGTGCTGTCCCCGGGCATACCTTCACACGCTACAATGTTGTTGTACTGTTGGTGGGTGAGTGGAGCGGGAGGAAGAGACGTGCTCGTCAGGGCTCGTCAGGGTTCATCCTGTGTTACACCCATCCCCGGGTTTCCTACACCCTGGATACATCTCTGGGTTTCCACTCTTCTAGAACACATACCTTTTCTGCCCGTGCCGGTGTTATAGTATTTATTTGCCGTGAGATATCTGTGAAGGCTTACGATTGTGGCGTCGGGGCCATTCTCTGTCCTTCGGGATCTGGGATATCCTCGCGGGTTTCCTACCGATAAGTAAGCTGTGGCGTGAGGGGGGCATCCTCTGGATACAATAACGGGCTCCCCACTGACATGCAGGTGTGCATGCGATGCCTGCTGGGACGTCACCATGTGATAACATCACTCTTTATCCTTGCACCTCTGTTGAATTTTATCTAGTCCCCCCTGACGAGCCGGGTGTATAGGTGTGGAGGTGCGGGTAACCGCATATTTGCGTGCCCCATAGGATACCGGATGTAGGATTTAAGAAAACGGGGTAAAAGGGTGACGTGTGACCTGGAAGGCATGTACGGGGACACGTATGCTGTCCCAGGCATATCATCAAACTGGTGCTGCTGCAGTGCTGGTGTTGCTATGCAGTGGGGATCTCCTTATAGTGCCGGTTTAATAGTGCCTAATTCCGGTATAGTGCCAACGAAATCGCTAGGCACGGCTGGAGCCCGCTATAACTACATATTAGTATCGGTACTGTACCCAATAGTGCCGGTGTCCGATATAGTGCCGGTAGTGTTGGCTGTCATATACCCGCACTATGGACAGACCCCCACTGTACCGGTGGTGGGTGAGTGGAGAGGTAGGAAGAGAGAAGGGAACACATGGAAACCAAATATGTTTTGACAGTATTCGAGCCCGAGAAGGGTCACGTGCTGCCGAGATCGGCACAACTAGACACCAGCGACACCAAAACAGCTGAAACTTCGTGAGGGTCAGTAAAGTGACGAAATATGGCCAATGAAGTGTCGCAGGGTGGTTCTCGACAGAGAATGCCGAGAATCTAAAATTGGAAATTCGAGAGGGTTCCCTACAACAGTCAGTAGTTGTGAACTAAAAGCATACGCACGAACGAACGAGCACACTTTTACGAGCACACCTTTAAAATATCGGTCTGGAGTCGAGACCTTTTTCGTCGTAAGGCCTCTAAAGGAAGACCTGCTACGTACGAGTACGAAATATAATATGCTGTATAACTCTCGCTAGGAGCTCGCGCTAGTGGATGTTTGTAACTGTCGTCAACTGTGTGCGTTGGTGGGAAGCAGGAAGGACCCGACCCGACCCGACCCGACCCGACCCGACCCGACCCGACCCGACCCGACCCGACCCGACCCGACCCACGAGATTTCAACACGTTTTGACTCGACCCGATCCGACCCGACCCGTAAGATTTCACAATCTTTTGACGCGACCCGACCCGTGAGGTTTTGAAAACCACGCGACCCGATGACGTCATGACCCATGATAAGATGATAAGCCCTGTCCCCCCCCCCCCCCTTTTTTCCTACTTTAAGGTAAACCCATTGACCACTGCAAAAATGATGTCCCCTCTAATTCCAAGTATATTGTCCCCTAAAACTTTGGTGTAGTTCTAAGGGGGAACGCTCAATAAGGGACCCCAGGATTCTTAGAATGGGCCAATAGACTGTCCCTCGCTTGCAAAGCACCACATGTATACACTGCTGGAAAACGAGTGACGTGTTCCCAAAGTGCCAGATGTGCCTGATCAAAATACGGGATAAGGGACGTCGGTATGTAAGGGATCTCTCCGCCCGGACACACTGCTGTGGTCCCATATAGTTATAAGGGGCGTACCGATTATTATATATTTAGACGAAGTGGTAAACGCTACTATATCCTCTCCTGTTCGTAGCCCGTATCCCCCCTTTGCCCCCCTGCGTCGCTGCAATCACACGATGACACAACGGCAACCCGCTCGGAGAGCAACTGTCAATACTGGTGTAAGGCTTAGTTTGGGTAAGCCATCGGTTATAACCTTTTGCAAGTGGTCAAACGGACTAATACCCCACTAATACCTTAAAGAATGGCGTCGTCGGCGGGACTATGCCAGGTCGAACTTGAGAATACTCTCCACGGCATCCCCAGGACCCCACTAATACCTTAACAACTGCTGCCCGCTGGTGTCGCATGTGAGTATGAACAGCTCTTCAGGAAAAATAAATTAGTCCGCATGGGTTTTCTTCGGGGTTACTTATTACTTGTTGTTCGTGAGAGGCACGCCCTATCATAGCATTGTCGCATCGTCTGAGTCCGTATGTCGCGCGTAGCTCGCAACTACGCCTGCTAGTTGTGCAACTCTCGAGCTTAAAAAACTACCAGGTAAACACGCAGCTTGCAAAGATGAGTATCAACTACTATTTATTTGACCGAACTCACAGCGGACGTATTTGAAATAATATTTATAAAATGCGGTTCGTAGTGCACTCTGCGGTAGTACACTCTGCGCTACAATCTGCAATCTTGCAATCTGCTTGTGAGAGAAACGAATTGTCAATAACATCAATATTGTCGGAACCAAAACTTTCACTCCGTGGGATGATACTGGCTGTACTTCTGTGTACCATACTCCTTCCTCCTCGTACGCGCGTAGAAAGGTCCGTGGACAAAAAACTACACCCTCTATTGCCTCCGCACCGCACCACATTCCACACCCAAACGTTTCGTAAAGACATCAGAGCCGCCTACGACAGTACAGGACACCTAATAAGAAACAGAGATACTGACCCAGGCTGAGTTTCTTATTTTAGAGGGGGTGTGTTCTACACTAACTTCAGCATAAGTGCTCCCGAATTTCTTATTTTCCTGCATATTTCAGCCTGCGTTTCTTATTAAACTGTTTCTTATTAGGTTTCCTGTACTGTATTATACCTATATATTTACGAACGAGGCATGTGACCATCAAAATGTAGGATACAGCAGCATGGAAGTAGACAAACCGCAATGATGGCGTATGGGAAAAACAGTACCTGGTAAGAGTTAACAAGGGCTTCTAGTAAAAGCGTAGCCCCTGCGACAGGTTCTGGGAATGAATCCGACGGTGAGCTGGCAGTATCGGTAGTATTATGCGCATTCTGCGTCGCGCATCTCTTTCTGTCGTTAGTTCACGATGCGTGTCATATGTCCATGCCAGGTCTGCATGTATGTCTCATGTCTTCGCATGCTTCGATGCAGATGTTTCTCTAGAAAATAGAAAAGTCGATAAGCCGACAACCCGACGATTGTTGGGTGATGACATGGCTGGGAATGAGCCAGAGCATGAAGAGAACTGGCTGCGTATGACTACTGCTGTGAACTACTACTACTTCAGTACCTTGTTCTACGAGCACACGTAGGCTAGTCTGTACTACTGTGTGTGTGTGTTCTTCGTTCTTTCTACCCGTCGACATCCGGCACAACCAGTGTCCGTGCACTGACAGTGGCACTGTACACTGTACAGTATTAAAAGCTCATCTACCAGCAAGACCTACTACTACAATAGGTACACGGAGCATCCTATGGTATAATACGAGTAGACAGCTGCACGAGACAGTTCTCGAATTGTCGACCCAGAAAGTCTTCTTGGTGAGCACGAGGCGCTGAATCGTGTGTTGTACCGAGTACCTGGTACAGGGTATACCTGGTATGCGATATCGTTGCGCGGGGTGCGAGTGTACAACAACAGCAGTCTGACAGTGTGCAGCAGTACTGTATACGAGTAGTACTGAGCATACCAGCTCTGAAAACGCCCGACCGCAACTTTTACTGTAACCCATCAGCAGGAGGAGCAGCGCCCCGCGCTCCTCGTTTCTATCCCCCCTCTGAACTTGTTCCGACAAGGACAGTCAGTCATTGGCTGCACTGTGCTAACTCGCAGAATGCAAGGCGAGTCAGTAGCTACAAGTACCTGGTGGGCAAGCATTCACGCCGGGAAAACACAGCAAAACAACCAATCAATGCAACCCAATACAAGTATTGACCAGGAGGAGGAGCAGCACAACAGCAGAAGCGCAACAACAAAAGCTCCTCGATTCGATCCGCTCGTGCCCAACAAGGACAGGCCGTCATCGGCTGCCCTCACTCAGTACGCACCGCGAGGTCTAGGTATGATTCACAGGTACAACACCAAAAACCCGCGTGACCCGTGACCATGACCCTACTGCTTCTGTACGGTACAGCAAGCGGGGAAAACACAACGAAACAACCAACCATTCGCGAGAGCACCACCAGTCTACAAAGCAATCCGCGCTCCTCGCTTCTTTTGCACGACAAAAGGAAGGACAGACAACCATAGCCATCGGCTGCAACTCAGCCAGTAGTCTTCTTGTGACCCTATTCTACGGTGGTACTTCTTGCTGCTGTTTCTGCCATATTTTTCTCCAACGTTCCAGCATCCCCAACCCTCAACTCACGCCTAAACCAGACACTTGTACGATGGTAGAGGGTAAAGGGGACCCAAGCGCACAGCAAAGCTGCGTCGCCCCACCGTCATCGCCATCGTCCCAACTCCACCCACTCATTCACATAGCCACTAGCTATGACCCACCTTGGTATGCCAAGCGTCGAGAAGAATGCCCCCAATCCTCCTTCGTGTCCACTATCTCCATGCCAGCTCTCGCAGCCGCCTGCACTAGCTCTTCCGGTGACAAATCTCTGTGCACCACCCCGCCGCCACCGCCCTCACCCGCCCTTACCCTTGCACCTTTCCCTCCCCCCCGTCTATCACTGCTGTCGTTGTCGGCAAACGCTACGTTTGGTCCGCTTGCGCTTGCTGGGTTGATCGCCAAAGCGAACACTACAAAAGCCATGGACACCATGAAAAAGAGCGGAGTAGCTGCGGAGGAGCGCAAGAAGCAATGCCCAGACATTCTATGTCCACTGCTGTACTGCTGCTGCTGCTGCTGTTGCTGTCAGAGCAAGCACTATGGGACTATGGAACTACTGACTGCGCTTTTGGCAAGAGACTCAGCTAGTTTGATGGGGTATTCCTTGGGGTATTCACTGCTCCTGCTCTTGCTCCTGCTGCTGCTGCCTCTGGCCTACGCGAGAGACACACAGAGGCAATTTGCATTTTGTCGTGTGGCAGTCGTAGATGTCCGCCCACCCACAAAGAAACGTTATATCTTTCGTGGCAAACAACAAGTAAATATATTAGTCTTTCCGCGGATCTATGAAAGATACGGATAAAAGCGCCCGTTGGTAATTTCAGATATTCTAGGATGTGAGAACATTTTTTACGTTGCATCCTTTCGCGTGGATCGTTTTCTTCTTTCCTGCCCGCTGGCTCTTGTTCACAGCAGCAGTGTCCAGTACGAGCGCCAAGCACCAGGTACTCGGTAGGAGCTACGAGTACAACAGTACAACACAGGACGCCTACGAGGGTAAGATGAGACAGGGTAACAAGACAGGCAAGCTGATATTTACAGGACCATACCAAATCAGGGAGCCGTTATTATGCTGAAGATAGTACAGGACGCACCCTCTCCCAAAATAAGAAACCCAGCCTGGGCAAGGGCCTGGGTCACAGTATTTATTTCTGTTTCTTATTTGGTGTCCTGTATACTGCTGGCTCTGCAGGTCGGGGTTTATCAGTGCACACAAACTTCTCGTCTACCGAGCTCCATCTGCGTTCTGTCTGCAACGTGTGTATGATACGATGATGATGATAATACCCGGGTGTGTATGTGTTACCTGGCATGCGCCTGTCATACACTCTCACAACTCACAACACCCCGGAAAAAGGTGTACGACTGATCTGCTGCTGCTGCTGCTGCTGCTTGCTGCTTGCCGTTTTCTGCTGCTTGCTGTAACGGACCCCTCTCTCTCCCGCGCAAAGACGAACAATATATACCCGACCTAGAGCTCTATCTACTTCGTACATACACCCACCACCCACGACAACAAACAAACAACAACAAATACAGCATAAATACAACAACAACAACAGAGGAAACACCACGCACTACGTACCTAATTTATTTTCACTTTTCTTGCTGTGACCCAATTTGATTGCGGATGGATATCAATCACTCGCTCACGTGCCGCTATTTGTATGAGAAAGGCCAGGGCTGGGCACGCCCCGAGACATAGAAATATAATAAGAAGCTTGGACCCCTCACGGAACACAGCCCCCTTGGCTTTGAATTGCTGTAGCTACTACAACACGGCAGACAGATGCTCGTTTCGATGGGTTCGTAGTGTCAGTGCAAATAAAATAACAATAATAATGATATTAACGCCAAGGGCTACAGTACAGGACACCTAATAAGAAACAGAAGTACTGCCCCAGCCTGGTTTTCTTATTTGAAAAAGGGTGCGTTCTACACTAGCTTCAGTATAACGGATCCCGAATTTCTTATTTTCCTATAAATACCAGCCTGGGTTTCTTGTTACCTTGTTTCTTGTTAGGTGCCCTGTACTGTATACGTGTGATATACCTTTTTTGAGGAGATTGCGCTAGCCTCCCGTCCATCGAACATTTTTTGCTCGATTTTTTTTTCCAGCCAGGCCAATACAGCAGCAGTACAAACTGTATTGCCTGGAAATGCAGCGCTAACGATATGCGTTGGCGAGCCGTTTCCAACTGTACTTAATATTTGATTTAGGCTCAAGACGCACATATTACATGCTACGGTTGGGGTGCACCCCATTTTTTCTGTGAGAGGTTCCTCACTTGAGGAGTTTTATACCTCAACAAAATAAAGGACTTTGTGTGATAAAATGAGAGTTCAACCTGAAAAACGAACCCACACGCTATTATTATATGACCAGGCCCCGTGCTACAGACACGGGCCCCTGCAGGTCTCTCTACTCTACTTCTACTGGATGGCCCCAAGGTGCCACTCACTTGTGCTCGTTGTTGTTTTCTTCTTACTTCGTGTTAGTCGTGTCTAGGAACGTCGGGAATAACGGAATAACGACTGGAAAGGATGCAGCGAAAGGATTTCTTGCCAAGTCGTAAACGCACATACATATGCCCCCAAGGCAGCATGTTGAAACCCTTATAACGCCCTTTTATATCCCAGTGACGGAATATCTTGTATCCGGGAGCCTTTTAAGAGGCTCCCTGGGCAATAACATAACACTAGCCCACCCAGATGAGCCGTATAAGCAGAAAGCATAGAACAAAACGGCGAAGCATCGGTTCCACGGTCTAAAACATGACTCGAAGATGCAGCTATTCAAAACCCACTCCCACACCTCTACCCTGTGAGGCTACGAAGCCTCAGAAACATTGCTTGAACGCAAACCGCAGACGAAGAAACGGAAGGCGGGAAAGGACCATAACACTATAAGCACAACAACACCAAATAATAAATGGTCGTACAAAATACAAACGGCGTTCCGCCGGTTTGGCGTAATTCCCCAGAGTTGAGTAGCCCCGTCACTCAGAAATAGTTTGGCCAAAAAGTGCTGCCTTTATCGTAGCACGCGTATGGATGGTCGTATGACACGGCCCCGATTAAAACTCGGGAATAGCACGTAAGAAACAGGATAGGTGAAGCGAGATGTTCTGACGCGGGAAGAAGCGTGTTAACTTCAACATAACCGAGTCGGGCTTTCTTAATCCCCTGTATATCTCCGCCGGCTTCCCTACTTAGGTGACCTATGCTGTATGTTATCGGTAGTGCCCGAGTTGTATACGACGCATAGGCATCGCATGATCTTCACCACACAACAAAAGGTGGGTTGGGTTTGCCGGGTTTCGCACCAATCGACACACTCATGCGAGAGACAAACTAATGATGTTGGTAGAGCTGAGAGATTGATACCCGACCGTAAGAATGTACCCGAATATCTCGGAGAATATAATATCTGAAGAAGACCCCAATACGCATGAAGATCCAATACCCACGATGCCTGAACACTCAAGAAGAAAATCGATTGATTGCAGCGACCACAAACACCCTTTTCAGAGGAATCCCAATCCAATCCTCCACACTCGAACTTTCCCGACCGTCGACCCCCTGACCCTCGAATGCTGTAGATATGGTCTAAGTGCGTGGATGACCGTTCAGTCCAGGGTCAGCATCGCAGCGACCACAAACACCCTTTTCCGAGGAATCACAATCCAATCCTCCACACTCGAACTTTCCCGACCGTCGACCCCCTGACCCTCGAATGCTGCAGATATGGTCTAAGCGCGTGGATGACCATTCAGTCCAGGGTCAGCATCGCTGTAGCCCCCTGGTTAGGCGGCCATCCACTTGACACACTCACGAGAGAGACGTAGCTACATTATTAGAAACTCCGAGCGCTGTGACATAGTGATCGCTGTGTGCAATATTCCACAGCAGCAGCACTAGCAATCCGATATACCCGCCGCAAGATCCTTATCCATCCGCCTTGGAAACTCCTCGGGGACGGAACCAGGATGTCCCCTGACGGCCACAGACTTGAAACAGCGCCCCCTTGTGTTTATTCCTGGCCTACGGTAGGGGGAGTACCCCGTTTTCTTTCAGAGAAGCGCGACAGACTTGTTCGACGACGGCGTATTTCGCGAAAAAATAGGGTACAAAAAAAGCGTAAGAATTGCACAGCAACAGAGTAGCCTCTCGCGCGAGTGGCCCTGGGCTGAACAAAAATATCAGGACCTAACAGCCGCCCTCCGACCGTAGCCTTGGTATCCACACCCGCTGGATGAGTACAGTGCACACACGCCGCGCCCCGGCTCAACGGATAACACCATATCCGCATACCACTGTGGTGGCTGTGGGACGCCCACGGCGTTGTCCACTCTGACTGGTTGTCGAGATGGAGTAGTGCTGCAGCAGCCTGCGCCAGGATATAATAATACAGTGGTGAACTCCCAATAGTGCCTCGTAGTTGAATACTGTAGGGCCTCTGCTCTCTATAGTGCCGGTGGAGTCGCTTGGCACGACTGTATCTCTCTATAGTAACTATTTATAGCAACCCTATTCCCAATAGTACCAGTATACTGGGCTGGCACGGACCGGCACCATTGGGAGCTTCCCACTGTACGTTGATGCGTGGGGACTAACCAAGCCGTCAATGAAACACGTAACAGACCCCAGACTTCCCAAGATTATAATTCCGCCTTTTGCATTCTTGGAAACCCTAGATTATAGTAGTATTGGAAACCCTAGATAACAGCTGCACGCCTTTCCCTTTCCACGAGAGTGCAGTAGGGAGCTTCCGACAGCTTGACCCCCACTCACACTCCAGGCCCTACGCGCGTAACTAGACCGGGTAGCTACGGCACATCTCGTATTATCCGATCATCTCGGCGCTGCAGCACCAATATTGTACCGCATGAAGGATTCATTGTGTAAGCAGAGATCAAGATGTGTCGGAAGGCCCCCTATCGCCCTGTCGTACATCATTTGACTTTTTCACGGATATCCGCGGGCATCACCGCGGCTGTCCGCAGCCATCACCGCGACTATCCGCGGGAACTGTCGCGGTTCGCCGCGGATGTCCACGGCGACCTCCGCGGCTATCCGCGGCTATGCCCGCGGTGATTCCCGCGGTGATACCAGCGGTGATGTCCGCGATGATCCGCGGTGATTCCCGCGGTGGTTCCCGTGGTGATTGATCAAGTTCCCGAGGCGCTCCGCTTCCGCACGGAGGGGCCCGTTGGTGAGGGATGTACATTATTTTACTTTTTCGCGGATATCCGCGGAGGCCCTCGCGGATATCCGCGGATATCCGTGGATGTCCACGCGGTTATCCGCGGATGTCCGCGGATGTTCGCGGAGGTCTCCGCG
>JBBMKB010080543.1:0-12549 GCA_037833945.1 Alaria marginata
TAGACGCCGATGAGTTATTTGTCGTAGACTCGCTGAGAGATAAGATAGGGGCTGTGAAAATTTTATGTAGGTCTATATATATTTAGATATGCTATGTTTTGTCTTTTCACGCAGAGCCATAGGCGGCTAAGTTCCGTTCATTTTTTTATGGGTTCACCGACCGTGCGGTCTCCGTCTCGATGGGTCCATCTGCCGAACAGCCATGTTACAGCCGGCTTCTCTACGCTCAGTACAATATTTATCTTCCATACGCCGCTACTCGATGGGTCCACCCGCCGAACAGCGTCTTACAGCCGGCTTAACTACGCCCAGTACAGTATTTCTTCCACACGCTGCTAAATCCCGCCATATCTTACTAAGCGTGGAGCGTGGTTGCTCACGTGCCTCCATGTGCGCCACACGGAGACCTATTTTTGGGGAGCGTGGTTGTTTGCTCTCATTTGTCGAGCTTGTGGGGCTGGTGGAGCTTGGTAGCGCACGTATCACACGTCCCCTCTCGAGACAGCGTTTTCCCGCCATATCTAAAAATATGAGTGTTGCGCGTGAGTGCGCTCTTGGAGGCATGACGTTCGTATGATATGTCCGAGTAGTGTGGGCTTCGGGCAGTGTTGGCTCCGTGATAATTATAATGTAAGTGTTTTGTATGCGTGAACTCGAGGAGGCATGTCGTTCATATATCCAAGTAGTATTGAGTCATTGTGAGCTTCGGACAGTGTAGGCTTCGTAGGCAATTAAATTATACCTGGTACCTGGTACGTACGAAGGTGTTTTGTATATGCGGGAAGTCCGTGGGGTCCGTGAGGAGCACTCATTTACTACAGTGTTAGGCGTGCGCTCTGGCAGGCATGTCGTTCATATTGCATAGTTTATTTTCAGTACGTTATTGAGTTATTGCAGGCGTCGGGTAGTGTAGACTTCGTTGTATATGAGTCATCCCACGGTAGGGGTGCAGTAATATGTTCCTGAGCTCCTGACACGAGGAGCTAAATATCTCACCCGAAACATGACTTCCAATATTTTTGTTCGCGCAATCCGATGAATATTTCTATCCGCCAGTCCAAAAACAAATTCGCTCGTGCAATGATCATACCAACAGGTAGTTCCTCACTTCAGGAGCTCAACCGGTCAGGAACATTTGACCCCAAAAAGTGCAACCATCGGGAGGAACTAAAGTGCGTGGGTGAAAAAGTAACTAACTAAGCGAACTAATCAATTATTTACGAATTAATTGAATTAATTATTAATTACGAATTTAATCAATTAACACTATAAATAGTAGTTCAAGGTATTAATCAATTTCCACGTTCGAGGGGGACGATTTCATTAATGGTTTGGTGTTGTATCGTAGCTTTGTGAATGTGTCAGTCGGGAGATTCTCGTATGAAGGTTTATATACTGTTATTAATAGCTAGAAGCTCCTGTTGATGACCTTTACACTTATGCTCTTCTATTCAAATTCCTCGCCTGTACCGGTCACCGCGTCCCAGACATGAACACGTGGAGGGTTGGCCGCGTCTCCGGACGCAGCGAAGCGCCTGCAGGATGAAACCGTGAGAGATATCACGTCGCCCATGTGTCCCTTGTGGTACGATTGCCGACCCGTGCGGGGGTCGTAAATAACGCCCAAAGCCGCTGCGGGGTAGACGATACCTGTCAGACAGACGGAACGATTACATGCTTTGGTTCCCCTTGGATTTCTTCTTTATGGGAATGTCTTTAAGAGTGATCGATGTTCAAGCCCATGGTGCACATTGTCGGGTGGCAAATACATGTAGAAATAAAGTACGACGCTTGTGAGTGATGCATGTGAAAGAATCATCCGATTATTCAAAACAAGATACTCCGTGTAATCTTACTCGTACGTAGTGACTGCACATCAACTGGATACGTATGCACCTCAAATTCCGTAATCCAACACGCCCTCTTGATGGAAAGTCGGTTAGCTAAAGGAACATTCACGTAGAGATTGCACATCAACTATGTATCATATGTGTGAACCTCAATGTGCATACTCCAACACGCCCCCTTGATGACGTAGTCCCTGCACATAAACTGCTGTAGATACGGATGGACCCCAACATTCATAGTCCAACACGCTCCCTTGATGATAATTCGGTAGCTAGACGAACATTTACGTAGCGATTGCACATTAACTAGATAATTATGGACCTCAAGGTCTGTAATCCAACACGCCCCCTTGATGAGGCGTCAGTAGCTACAGGAACATTACCTAGTCACTGCACGTCAACTAGAGATATACGTATGCACCTCAAAATCCACCATCCAATACCACGAGGTGTCTGTGGACCATACACTACGCCCCCTCAAAAACTAAGAGGCACGTCAGGGGACCTTAACCCCTTTAAGACTGTACCTCCGTTTCGGGAACACATTACTTGAAATTAGTGTGGAATACGTTTTGCAGTTTTAAACCGGCTAACCCTTTAAGACAGCAATCCCCTTTTGTGACACATTACTTGGAACTAGTGCGGAATAGTTTTGCCCTTCTAAACGGGTTAACCTTTATACGACTGCACTACTCCTGTTCTGGGACACAGTACTTGGAAATAGCGTAGAGTATTTTTGCGTTCTAAGCGGGTTATTTTTTTTAAGACTTCACTCCCGTTTAGGTACACAATTCTTGGAACTAGTGTGGAAAGTTTTTGCTTTTATAAACGGGGTTGCGTTTCTAAACGGCTTTATCCTTTTAAAACTGCCCTCTTGTTGTCTGGTTTCTCCATACTTTCTATGATACAGCAACAATAAACCCCCCTTTGACACCTTGTTACAAAAGTTACCTTCTTCGTGGTTGTACCAGAGGCACCCGCGAATATCGCCTGCCCTGCACCCGTGGACCGCCTCCAATCTCGTGCTCATTTCTGGAGCAGTGGTATCTGACATCTAACGGCAACAGACCACACGAGCAAAACTCCTGTAAAGGGTTACTGGTTCCAGCAAGGGCATGCACACCCTCTCATGCTTGGCCGCAAAAAGCAAACGATCTAGCAGACCATGATACGACCGACGCTCTACAAACTGCTGTAGCCTGAATGTATGTCGTGGCGACTTTGCTTAGGTTGACGATAAAAAGTGAGAGTTCCAATACTGGCCCCCCTGCACAGGTCAGCCTATTCTTGAGCAGTTCAGCGTTCCCTTTACGGGTTCCGGTTAGCTCTCGCACGAGCCTGCCCCCCCCCAAAGAGAATAATGGAAGGGTCACACCTGAAACTAGACGAACAAAAAACGTACAGAAATGCTACCTTCAATTTGAGATGAACAGATTATTAGTCGGAGGGGTGAAATAATTTAAATATTGAGTTTTTTAGGCGACAATATTACTTGTTTCGTCTAGTTCTATTGACGGAAAAGCGGAACCTTCGTGAGACAAAACGGCGAATATTAACTGCGCTAAAACCCCCGCCGTGCACCTTTACATTGGAAGGAGGCACCATCGCCGCTACCCACGGGAGTTTCACTTTGCTCCCGCCGGCCGTCGCCACCCCCGCGCCTCCAGCGCTCGCGGCTTCCGCTCCCGCGCCTCTCCCTCCGGTGCCAACTTCCGCATTTCCCGATAAACCGCCATCGGTTGAATCGTTGTTGTTGTCGCATTTTGATGACTGAGTTTGTTGTAAGCAGCAGCGTAACCCACCGTCGCCCTCGAGCTCGCTGTCTTCCCCGCTTCGCTCGGCTTCATCGCCGCTGTCTATGACGTCCGGTTCTACTACTCTTCGCCATTGCATCACACACCCGTCCTCGCCAGAGCTGTAACATGAATAGAGCAGGCGTCACGCAAAATGATAAGGGAGCTAGACTTTGTGCACAGGTTTCCTTTTGTATCCGTGGTTTTCTTCTTTCGGGAATGATTTGAGTGATCAACGTCGAAGATCATGCTGCACATTGTCGGAGGGCAAGCATCATAATAATAAATAATTGTCGGAAGGCAAGCATCATAATAATAAATAATTGTCGGAGGGCAAGCATCATAATAATAAATAATTGTCGGAAGGCAAGCATCATAATAATAAATAATTGTCGGAGGGCAAGCATCATAAAAGTAGTGCAGTTTGCACAGAGGTGTGATTGTTTTCGAAACCGAGTTAAACATGTTTTCATATTATTGGCCATCCGACAATGTGCAGCATCATCGCCGCTGTCGATGACGCCCGGTCCTAGTACTCTCCTCCACTGCATTACGCACTCATTCTCACTGGAGCTATGGTAGGCAACAGGTGTCGCGCGTAAGGAGCATAGCGGAAAATAAAACAAAATAAAAGATAGGTACATATCTAAAATAGAAAATAGGTGAGTTAACTTTGAATATATCTAAATTAGATAATATATTAATTGGTTTTGATTAGCGTCACTCAAGTTTACGCGTTGAAGCATCTCAAACGTTTAAAGAGTTACTTGAAACTGTAAATCAAACCGAGTTAAATTGGCGCCCGATACATACGTAGAGGTGTGGTGAGCTTAACTTTCTATTTTGTCCATCCGCCGGAGGATACTTAACTACGCAACCATCCTCACCGTACTTACGGATAGAGCAGGCGTTACGCGTAATGTGCATATCGCAGCGGAGGCCGCCCAGAGGCGATAAGGTTGCGCGGGACGGCGGTTGACGTGGCGGTTCTGATACGTTACGGGGCGAGTGCCTAGACATCTTCGAGACTACCAACGTTTTACATATATACAAGAGCGGGAGAAAAACTCGAGTCCTGCCTACCGCCTAAGGGCGTTTTGGTGGCTTTATTTGCCCGGTTCGTGTTTTCTGGATGTTCACGTGCAGTTTAACCATTTTAGCGCTGCACTCCCGTGACGGGGACACACCACTTGTAATTAGCCCACGATAAAGTTACGAGTTAGAAAAGATTCAACTCGCTACTTTTCTAAGATACTGCAAAACCTGTACACTGTCGTGCCGTATCGTACCTCAGCAGGTGTGTGTCTCCGGCAGACCAACACACTCTCCTTATCGCCGCGGAGTGCGCGCGATACTCCGAACAACCGGACCCGGGAAGTGCCGCCGGGTACTTGAACAAACGCATCCGCCTTTGAGTCACAATTTCGCCCAGCAGATGTTACCGGAAGGGGCGAGGGGGTTGTTAGGGGTGCTTCGAACATCTCTACGCCCTCACAGTGTGAAGAAGTCACTGATGTTATATGTCGAGGTGCTGAGGGTAAGGGGCGTAGGGATGCAGGCACTGACAGAGTCACGGTCGTCTTGTTAAGAAATGCAATGTTAATTAATCTTCCTGGCCGGTCGTGAGTTAGAGAGAAGCTGAAACAATATGCAAGAACTAAACAAGAAGACGGTGCCTAGTGCCTGTATCCCTATGCCCCCTACCGTTAGCGCCTTGACATCAAACTACCGTGTGACCAACACGTTAAAAAACAAAAAATAGTAAGCGTCAGCTGTGAGATCGAATAGTTTGGCGAAAGTGGCGATAAGCTCGGGCAACGGGCAAAGGGGAACAGGCAGGCATGTATTCCAGGTGGGTTGTTGATTTATTTGTGCCCCTTAGCCCCGTTAGAACTGGAACCACGTTTTTGGCAGTAAACTACTTGTAATTAGTGTGGAATCATTTTTCCAGCAGCACAAGTCTATGGTTGTTTTTGGCGATACACTACTTGGAATCAGTTACGGATGAGTTTTTGAGCGGAGACAGGGTTAAGGTGCTCACCCGAAATTGTCCCCGGCCGCGAGCAGAGTAGCATCGCCCGACCGTTTTGTGCACGTCACGTCCACCCTAGGATCGCTGCCGGCAACCGGCCACACACCTCTCGCCGCCCAGCCGAAGGGTAACGTCCACGTGCTCCACTCCACGTCTTTCATCGCGGCCGCACCTTGTGGTCCAGTCGGGGGCGTAGGGAGGAAGAGAACTGTTTTAATCGTTGTGTGTGTTATCTGCCGACAATTTGCAGCATACGTTTAAACGTTGCTCACTTCTATTAATACTATCGATACACATCCATCCCCAAAGAGAAGAAGAAGAAAACCAATGGAAAACCCAAAAAAGGTAAAATACTGAGCTTTTTTTTTAAGAAGACGATACACGCCTCCCCAGAAAGAAGAAGAAAACCAATGGAATCCAAAATAAATAATACCAGGTACTTAATTTTTTTTTGTGAAAGACGATATACGACTCGACAACCCGCCGAAACGCCTCTTTTTTTTTTCACTCACTCGGAATGAGCATCCCCGTTGCGGCATCTGCGAACAGCAAAGACCGGGCACCATCGGCGCTCTGGACGTAGTTACCGTCCGTCGAAAAATCGACTTGGGTGACAAAGCTCTGGTGTGTCGATATCGTGCTGAGCTTGGCAAAACCGTCTCGCGTGGCGTACACGTAGATCTTACAGTCGTTCGACGCGACGGCCAGCCTAGTCCCGTCCTCCGAGTAGTTCAGGTCGCGGACCCAGTCGTCGGCATCCTGTACAGTATTGCAACATTCGAGGAAGATCGATGAGCAGTGGGAAGGATGAACGCTCTGTGAGGCGTACTGGAGGGGGAAATTGAGGGGGGGGAAGGGATGACACACCGTAACCACGGCTTGTTCAACATCCATCTATGGAAACTAAAAACGAGATTTAATCATATAAGGGCTGAGGGTTTGCAGATAGAGGAGACAAAAAGTGGTACATTTTGTTGATCCTTCAAATTCAAGTCGTGGATCCAATCGTCGGCATTCTACGTACGCATGACGTTTTCGTAAAAAGAAAAAAAAAAAAGACACCTCAGCTGTGAGATCGAGGTTAGGGTATGACACATATACACGGTGTTGCGACGATGTTCAGTTGTTCTGCTAAGAAATCGGCAGCAGCGGTATTGCAACGATGTTCAGTTGTCTGCTAAGAAATAGGCAGCAGCTGTAGCCTCTCCCCTTTGTCCAATCTACTTTGATCTACGATACTCTTCTCGAGCTCGAGTATACTCGCATGGGCTTCAGAAGCCTATAGTTCGTTCAAGCTGTTCTGGCCCACATAAGCGGCGTATTCAACATGAATAATCTTCTTCTCTTTCCAAGCGCCAGCCAGGTAGTTTAACCACTACCAGCGAGTCATCCCCCGGTAGGGGTTGCACTTTTTGGGGTCAAACGTTCCTGACCGGTTGAGCTCCTGAAGTAAGGAACTGCCAGTTGGTGTGTTTATTTTACGAGTGCATTTGGTTCAGGACTGGCTGATAGAATGTTGATCAGGTTGCGCAAACGAAAATCTTGGAAGTCATGTTTCGGGTAAAATATTGAGCTCCTCACGTCAGGAGCTCAGAAAATTATTGCCGCACCCCTACCGTGGGATGACTCCAGCGCAAGCCTGTGCTACCACCTGCCAAGGGTGTCCCAACACGGCAAACCCAATATGTGCATCAGTTAGGCAGCCGCGTCAGTCAGACCTGCTTTAGGTTATAAGAGCTATTCCCCTCTCGTAGCACATCCTAGTACTGGATGTTGCCGCCACACCGTGAGCACTGAGCTTTGAAGCCAAGCGCTGGCCCTTGAGCTTCGCTTTTGACGAGACATTTAGAACCATGCTGCAGCGGGGGTGCCTAGTTTTTATCGGCTTCGTCACATGATGAGCTCTCAGACTACTCGCGTGAGGAGCTCTCAGATTCCTGGCATGAGAAGCTCTCAGATTGTCCATGAGAAGATATCAGGTTCGTCGCATGAAGAGCTCTCAGAAACCTCACATGAGGAGCTCGCTCTCAGATTCTCCACGAGGAGCTCTGAGATTCCTCACATGAGGAGCCCGCAAAACAAATCACACGAAGGGCTTTGAGATCCCTCGTATGAGGATCTCTCAAGATCCTCACATGAGGGGCTCTCACACTCCTCAAACACGAGGATCCCTGAGATTCTTCACGTGAAGAGCTCCGATATTTATCTTTCTCTTTGCGTGGGAAAATCTCATATTTCTCACTTGAGGAGCTCTCATTTCCCTCAAATGAGGAGCCCTTAGATTCCTCCACCATGAGAAGCTCTCAGATTCTTCGAGCCTTCAGATTGCTCACACGAAGAGCTCTCAGATTATCCATGGCGAGCTCTTAGGTTCATCACGTGAGGAGAGATTCCTCGCGTGGAGAGCGTTCATCATAGTACTCGTTCGAGGAGCTCTGATAGTACCCAAGTGAGGAGTGTCCGATTCCCCAGACGAGGAGCTCTCAGATTTTCGACGCGTTCTACGATAGAGGTAGCAATTTTTGGCGTTTTTATTTTCTGGATGACGGGGCTCCTTAACCCGAAATCGTCGGAATGTCATTCTATATTTACAATTTTGTTTTTTTTTATAGATGGGCCACGGGTTTTTTCATCGGATTGCACTTTCAGTTTGCTCAAAATCATTTTTTCGGTGAGGGTATAGAGCTCCTCAAGTGAGGAGCTTCAGAAACAAAAAGGTGAACCTCTATCGTAGAATCTGTCTCTCCATGATGAGGAGCTCTCCGGTTCCTTCAGATTCATCAAATGAAGATCTCCCCGAATTATCATATGAGGGGCTCTGAGCTTCATCACACGAGGAGCTCTCGGGTTGATTACGTGGGGAGCTCTCACTTTACCCACTTGAGGAGCTCTCAGATCCCTCACACGAGTAGACCCTCTCACCTAGATTCCTCACGTGAGGAGCTCTCAGATTCCTCACACGAAGAGCTCTTGTTATGGAGTGAGTTCGTATAGCTAGCTATAGATATGAAGATAGGTCTCTAGAACGGTCCTTGCGGACCTGATAGAGTATGTGGCTGTTCCAGGATTTGTGTTCTTTGAGTCCTAAAGTGGCCACCCGTAGATATGCGGCGGGACCTTGTTGGTGTGATCCGAGGCCACTCACGGTCACTTGGAGTTTGACCCTTCTCACGAGCTATGGTGCGTCGGAGAAGCATCTAATAAGAACAAGCTACACACTGCGAAGCTGTGCCTCCCAGCACGTTCATCACCTGTACCCCACCACTCAGCACACATGACACTCTACGTCGCCCCCAAAATCCCGGGTGTTAGAAATATGTACGCGTCACCCGATCGATGATGGATGAACAATCCCATTGATTAAGCGATACAATGATACAAACATACATTAGGTTTTGTAAAGGAGCTTGCGAACGCATATTGGTTGGGCAGTTCTTCAGTTGAGCAAGTCAGTATTTTACCTTGCCCTCGTGACGCAGTGCGAGGTTCTCGGATTTAAGCACGAGGAAGGTGCCAGATTTGGAGGCGTCAGCTTTGCCCTTCCCGCCACCGCAACCCACCTGATGCACCGAGAAATAGAGGTGGGCGAGAGCACGGTCAGAGAGAAAGGGACCGTGGTGGGAGGCGTGTCAGGGTGTCGGCGGTATTATGCTGGGAACGAACGAAACGGCCTTTGGAACCAAAAAACAACCTTTTTGGCGCTGATTATCTTCGTTCATGTAGTTCTATTACGTATCACCTGTGTTACTCCAAACAAATTGCAACAAGGATCGCGGTACCGTACTGCTGTAGCGCCTTATCTCTCTTTACTCGCCACCTGCGTTCTTCCCATTGCTCAGCCACAACGATCACGCTAGACACCTCCCATACCATGCCCGAGTCAAACGACCGACGTGCAAACAAAAACGCCCACTCAGACAGATACATACGCGCATGCCCGACAAGCACTCCGACCCCCGTGGTAAGCTTCCGCCCCCAAGAGCAAAAAACACTTCCACCCGAAGATGTCCTCCCCCAACCAAGCAAGGCTAAGAAAGGGGGTTTACCCGCACTTTCACTGTCGAGTTTAGGCCACCGTTAAGGGTATCTCTGTATCTCACTACGAATATATATATATATATATAGGCACATGCTACGATAGAGGTGCACCCTTTTCTTTCTGAGGATGGTCGCTTGAGGAGCTCTATAGACGCGTTCTACGATGATAGAGGTAGCACTTTTTGGCGTTGTTACTTTCTTCCTGGATGACGGGGCTCCTTAACCTAATATCGTCGGAATGTCATTCTATTTTTGCAAATATTATTTTGTTGTATAGATGGGCCACGGGTTTATTCATCGGATTGCACTTTCAGTTTGCTCAAAATCACTTACTAATAGTATAGAGTAATATAATATTCCTCAAGCGATGAGCCTCAGAAAAAACATGCTGCACCTCTATCGCAGAATGCGTCTTTTAGGTCAGGCGATAAGTGATTTGGACAAAATTGTATGTTCTACCCGATGAACGGTCCCATGGCCTAGGCATACAACAACAACGAAAATGCAAAGAGTCATCCCACGGTAGGAGTTGCACTTTTTGGGGTCAAACGTTCCTGACCGGTTGAGCTCCTCAAGTGAGGAGCTACCGGGCAGTATGACCTCGTGTCGAGTGCATTTGTTTTAGGACTACAGTAGTAGTAGCGGATAGAAATGTTGATCGGGTTGCGCGAACGAAAATCTTGGAAGTCATGTTTCGGGTGAGGTGTTGAGCTCCTCATGTTAGGAGATCAAGGACTTATTGCTGCACCCCTACCGTGGGATGACTCATTTTTATAAAAAAATGTTTCAAATACTTCAGCTAGCTGTGGGTTTCGATCAAATGAATGGTCTGTTTTTGCCAAAAAGTGCTATACTAATACCTAGTCGATCGCAGCGCGCGTCTACTGGTATACCAGTATCACTCTGTACGGAAATATAAGGTCTGTTTGTTGATAAGTTTGAATACCAAATGGTGCTTATATTTACGGACATAGTGGTAGAACATTTTCTTGACGCCGCGTAATTGTCGAGACACCGAACAGCGCAAAACGTTCAGCACTGCAAAGAACGAGTAGGGTATTATATATAGCGACTCGCGCAGGTGGCTTTGAAACGCTGAGAATAGAGGCCCTGAAAGCAAACCCCCTTCGCGCTCTGTGCACGCGATGTCTGCCTGGTCGGTGAAAACCCGGCATGCTCCGTCCCGGCATTGTAGGGATGCGGGGGTCTATGGTCTTATGACTACGGCTATGGAAGAAATGAGTACACCCGCCCCCGCCCCTACCTGCTTTTAGCGTAAAAGCTTACCGCGAGGCTGGCCCCGTCCGGGCTGTAGCAGAGCGCACGGCATGAGCAGTCGGTGGAGATGCTCCCTACCACTCTCCTGTCGTCCAGCGACCAGATCCTCACGCTACCGTCGTCCCCGCACGTAGCGTACAGCCTCTCCGTGGGGTGCGCTGATAAACCCCACACCTGGTGTTGTAGCGTTGTTTCGATGCCGTCCGTGTGGGAAGGGCAAAGGTTTAGGGCTGGCTGTGGATTTGATTGACTTTTGACGGCTACTGCTACTGCTACTGCTACTGCTACTGCTACTGCTACTGCTAGTGCTGCTGCTACTGTTACTGCTACTGTTGCTGCAGTGGTTGTTGGTTGGGTAGCGAAAAAGCCAACTAACTTACTTAAGACGAGTGCTACGATAGAGGTATATAGATATTATAGCAATTTTTGGCTAAATTAGTTTCTGAATGACGAGGTTTCTTAACCCAAAATGGCCGAAATGACATTCTGTTTGTTTTTTCAATAGTATGTGTTTGTATACCTATCATATGTATGTATGTAGTCATGGGTTTGTTCTTCGGGTTTCCTTTTCGGTTTACTCAAAATCAGTATTCTTTGGGTGACGCGTAGAGCTCCTCAAGTAATGACCATCCTCAGAAAATAATTGGTGTACGTATTAATACCTCTACCGCGACATGTGTCTTACTTTTTTAGTGGCACCGCTGTGAGTTTGTCTAGACTTGACGATCAGTTAATAGTTGGATGTTGAAGTGAAGCATGCCGACTATCGTAATTGACTTGAAATCTACAAATAAAAAAAACACAAAAATCGAGCCACAAAGGCGCCGGCCAGACGAAGAAACGTAGAGCTCTGCGAACTGCCATACACAACTATCACGGAGGACCATATCATAGTAATCAGAACTCACGAAATACACCAGACGCGTGCTACGCTATTACGGGGGACCATAGTAAATAGGACCAAATATTGTTGGTAAATATAGGGAAATATATAGGTTTTTGTGTGTACCGCAGGTCCTATTTTCTACGGTCCCCCGTAAATAGAGGTAAATAGAGGTAGAACTGTTTAGCTATTTTGTTTCTGAATGACGGGGCTCCTTATCAACCAAAAACATTGTCGGGATGATATTCCTGTTTTTGCAGTGTGGTGTGTTTTTGTCATATATACTTTTATATTTGTATATAATATGCGTCCATGCCCCCCTGACCCTACCCCCTCTAACCACCAGGACCAGCCCCCCCCTCCCCCATCCCCCCCATACGCTGCTGAAGAATTATTAAACGACGATGTGCTGTCCTCTCCTCTTCATTATTTGTACTTGACGCCCAGATATTAATCACCCTTCTTATTTAATATTACCATATTCACCCCCCCCCCCCCCTGCCACTCCCTCACCCCTTCCCTCGCTGCTCCCATCGTCGGTTTAGCCCTAACACCATCCGTGCAATTATTCCTACTCATTATGCGACCTAAAACTATTTAGAACACCCTTCCCCCTGAACAATATTACGACTCTCTATACAAAACAAACTGTTATGTTCTACAGCTGTCAGATTTTGT
>JBBMKB010080554.1:0-12548 GCA_037833945.1 Alaria marginata
TCTTTCTCTTCGCTCAAAGACGATTCGTTTATTATGCAACTCTTGGCAGTATACTCTGCCGCATTCATCCTCTGCCATTACGGGCATGCGCGGAGCCGAAGGCGGGCGTCAGCCCGCCGCGGCGAAGCCCGCTTGAATAAAATACAAACCTCCTGCCCACTCGCTCCACAACCTCATACGTTCAATACTATGAACTGATTTAATACAGCACCGTTCACCCCTTGGCAGTAGTCTGTCGCTTTCATGATCCGTCTCCGCTTATTTAACCTACCATACGGGCATGCGCGAAGCCGCAGGCGGGCGTCAGCCCGCCGCGGCGAAGCCCCCCTTGTACCTGGTATAAATACCTGGTACATATTTTCGAGCACAAGTTGTTCTGTGTTGTCAACGGTCAACTCTGCGCAGTGGAAGCTGTACCTATTTACAGTAGTACGTTAGGGCTGTTGGGCCGTGCAGAGTACCGTAAACGACTGCGCCCACGCCAGCAGAAGCCGCGTGTCTGCTATACTTATTTAGGGCTTAGGGCTTACCAGTATCATAGAAGCCCCCCAGACTTGCTTCCTAACTCCCCGCGGTGATTCTTCTGGCACGTTCAGGCATTCTGGCACTCACACCGTAATATGGTAATATGTAATATACCAGGTACCAGGTACGTGATAGCAGGAACAAGAGAGGAAACCAGGTACCTTTTGCTACGAACTGCCGCAATTTACGCGAGAGCAATACATTTACGGACAAGAAGAGTCTATGAGGTGAAGGGGGATGGTCGACAGCAGCATCGCGGTGATACAGAGAACAATGGGAAGCACGAGGAAATATCTCACCACCGAAAGCTCCATAGTGCAGTTGTGGTGCTGTCGTGTCGAGGCTGCGAGTTGGGGTCGAGGTTTAAGGACTTTTTTACTTTTATACTTTATCGTCTTCGTTTTGTACCGGCTGGTGGCGTTACTACACAGGGCCTTTCGCTATAACCTCCCCCCCCGCAAAGCTCAGTGACCGCCGATCTGGTAGAGGCGATGGCGACTCGTGGGGGGCGAGGATGGGCCGGTGAGTCTTGCGCATAATCGATAGCTCTGTTGAAGGCGATGAATTGAACGTCGCTGGGGCCACGGCAGGACCACATCATGGCCATTCCCAGCCTCTCTGTATCTCACTCGTCTCGTCCCCTTGGGTACCAAAATACTGCTGTATGTTGTGTCGACCGACGCACGCGTGCGAGTAGTGGTGTGCAATGCAGGCTTGGCCTCCGAGGCTGGAACGTACCGAATGCCGTATTAGTTGGATGTTGCTGGCCTCCGCCTAGTTGCGCCTTGCCGTCGCCTGGAAGGATCATCAGGATTGAGTGGTGGCTCGTGTTTTCCTCCACTGATACCTCGAGGCGTATGGTTCCTGTCATCTCTAAGCACTCGATTACCCCACCTCTCGTCAGGCAATCGGCCATTCAATTTGGTTGCCAAGCGCATCATTTCCAATCCTTATTGTTCGCTTATATGCCATCGTCTGCTGATCAAGCTACATACATACACTATCTCGAGCATGCGGTAGATGGCTCACAAACAAACCGCAACGGCAGCTATGTCAGAGAATAAAACTACCTTCCGGGTGTGCGAATCTTTAGTGCACTCGTACTCGTACATACCAGGTCCCTGGTAACTAGCTACTGTTAACTAAATACCAGGTACCTGGTAAGCCGTATTTTCTCCACAGCAGCAGCAGGTCCACGAAGCGCTGGTACGTAGTGACTGGCCACTGACCACCGCTGTCCAGCAGCAGCAGCAGTGGTGTTGCCGTTTTTTGTACCTGTACGAATGGGACACGATTCGCTGTTGTGGCGATTCAACGCACCATCCCTTCACTCAATGCGCGTATACGCTTTTGCTACCGGTATACCAGGTACCAGGTATCATACTTGTCGAACTATCATAGACTAGACTCAGCACCTGTTACGTCCCCGCCGAATATATGAATACCGGAAGTTGCACGGAAAACTCACGACCGTCCTTTGTGGTCGCAAACGGTGCACACTCCCAGTGCATCGTCCCACACTATGGCACCATGGCCATACGTATCGGCCTTACCACCCACGGTACGAGTATGATACGAATATTAATAGCAGTCGCGCCTCGTGTGTGTCATTAGCATATTAATAGTACTCCTGTGGACCAAAATGCCGGATCCCAGCACCTCTCTACCGGTATCATTGTATTATGCACCTGTTTCATAATTATTCAGGTAAGGGACATGTGAGGCGGAGTGTTACATTACAAGGCCTGGAGAAGAATCGGAAGCGGAATCGTTCTCGCGCTGACCGATGCTGCTGATCGAAAGCTCACCGTTATCATAAGAGATATTGAGATCGCGAGTGTCAGCACTCAAAAGCCAACTTGCCCCACGTATTTGCTAGTTCGCCAATTTGACCGCACCCTTCATGCGACACGGCGCTTCGCGCTTGTTGCACGCCATGTCTGCCTGGTGAGTAAAAACCCGACGTGCTCCGTCCCGGCATTGTAGGGATGCGAGGGTCTATGGTCTTATGACTACGGCTATGCAAAAAAATGAGTACACCCCCCCCCCCCTCCGCTAAACGCACTTCCCACCACCGTGGCCTCTCAGGCGAGAAGTCGAAACGCTTCATGATGGTGGGGACGAAGGACAACACGCCCGTGGGCGCAAAGACAGGGGTTGTTGCTCCAGTCCCGATCAACACCCCGAGTTTGCGTCAAGAAACCCATGGTTCACAGGGAGACAATGCGGCAATGTCCTCCATAAATCGATCCAGCACGGGGGGCTGGGGCTCTGCGGCAGGCGTTTCTTCTGTGTCTGCTGCTAGCCCTGCCGACCAGAGTGTCGGTAGTGGAAAGGGGAAGGGACGGGTTGATGGAGGCGGCAAAGGCCAAGGTGGGGATGACGTTTTCACCAGACATTTTCCTGACCTGCGGGCAGGGTTGCAACAGGCGGAGAAACTGGACGCCGTGAGCAAGGCCTCCAGCAAGGTAGCCCCGCTCCGCAAGCCCAAGCCCGAACCCTCGAGGGGTCAAGGTCCATCACTGAGACCAAGAGGTACGTAGGCAGGCCTACTTTCGGAATTTTAAGAGCGATTTGGTTGGCTAATACCTCGTTGTATTGAGCGTGGTTGCAACAGCTGTCATTCTCGTCGCGGACATGACTTTGCTGAGCATCTCTACGATACCTGTTACCCAGTGTACTGGTAACTACCAGGTAGATAGCGGTAGTCTATTACATATGTAGGTTGGCTGTAGTCTATTACGTAGGTTGGCAGTAATGTTGGCAACACCTTTGTTGGGATAATGGATATTGAGTTATACCAGGTATACTGTACCTCTTACGAAGTATACCACGGGTGAGGCACCACCCTCTTCGTAAGCTAAAAGCTGTGTGCAAGCAAGAGCCCGCATTTCTGTTTGCTTCTCAGCTCATCCTCATCATTGGCACCAATTGCAATGCAATCCTCTTTGTGGTCCGTATATACGAGTATGGTTCAGTAGTTCTTACATCATGTGAAAAATTGCCGTAAAGTTTACTCCTTATTACTGACCAGGGAGGCAAATCGTGCCCACACTTCGGAAATTTCTCTCGTGATGCGACATCGGCGTAGCCACGTTTCTGGCCCGTTGCGTTTGTGGGTTAGGGTCAGGGTAGGGTTGGGTTGGGTCTACGCCCGCACCTTGCTTGACCCCTAGGGCTGTGAGTCGACACGAATTAAGTCACCAACTATATATCAGTCGGACTAATAGTCAGTCGTTGTCCGGAGATCCCGACTATCCGATTTATTAGGTTTCCTTACTTATATATAGGAAGGCTTGTTGAATGCGGGATGCAGCTTCTCTCCGTGAACCGCTGCGGACATTGGCGTGATGGCCCCGAAAGGTCGCAGCCTTTAGTTTTTCCGTGGGATGGCGTACAATTAACGCCCGCACATAAGAAATGGCTTGTTGTTAAGAAATCAAGGCTCGGTTCTTCGCGAAATACGAGAGATTCGATGTAAGAAATGCAGGTCAAACTGGCCAACCGACTTGCCAACTAAATTCGGCTCGTCAGCTTCGCCCCCTGACGGTTAGATATCGTTGTGAATTCCTGCCGACTCTCAGCCCTATTGATTCCACTTGCTTCCTAGCCCGCAAAAAAGTACAATAGTGAACAGGCCGACCCCAGGAAGATCCCATGGCCATTGAGGGGCTCCTAATAATACGACGATATCGCACCTGGCATATTTGTGTAGACTGCAAGCTTCCCCTTCGAGATGTGATTGGCTTCCAATCCCGGGGGTGTCCAAGTTGAAAATGGGGGGGGAAAGCTCTTGAAAAAATAATAATAGTTGGCCACCGCACAAGTAACCCCACCCCGCAAGTAACACCGACCAGCCCAAACGAGTTTATAGTTTAGTCTATACCTGGTATATACTTCGAAGTATATTTAAGAAAAATAAAAAATACACTTCAGCTGTGAGATCGATAAAAAGGAATTTCGTCGAAACTCAGCTTTGCAAGCTGCGTATGATACTTCGATCGCGCGTTACGGGGTGTGTAAAGATAGACAGACAGCTGTGGAAGTCAGGACGCATAAACGAAGTAGAGCATTTTGTACCTATTCTAGACACGTTATGCTCCCTGTGTACTCCCTGTATATGTGGCAGACCAGCAGAGGTCCAGCCCAGGCCTGATGCTCGGGTTAGTGCTGTCGAGTCAGGATGCAACATGTGGTGTTGTCGATCGCTATGCTCCTACTGTAGTAATCTCTCTTCTGCTGTTGAATATATGAAAAACGCAAATATGTGTATACCTGGTATCCTGGTTTCACACTTCATTTTTCTGTTGACATGCTGTACTTGATGTTTATGCTGACGTTTAAACGTTTCCCTCTGATCGCTTGTTTTCCCGCAGCTATGCTCAAACCAACGGGAAGCGCAGGAGGCGGCAGCGCTGCAACTGCTGCAGCCCAGGCTGCTATCGCAGACGCCGTGCATAACCGTGTGGTGCCAGCGCCAAAGGTCGAAGAAACCCGTAGACCCGTCCCTAGCTTCGCGGACGAGATCAGTACCAAATCTCGTTGGAGCGAACGGCCTCCTTCGCAAGAGGGAGGGATCAGAGGGCGTGGGGGGGGGAGAGACGCGGAAGGACGAAGCGGAGGAAGTGCTTGGGGAACGAACAGAGAAGGAGGTCGAGGAGCCGGAAAAGCAGGACGTGGTTTTGACCGGGGAGACCGGGGAGGTCGAGATTTGTTTCAGGACAAGGACCGAAGACAGCTTCGTCAAAGTTCTGACAGGAGTGCCAACACCAGCTCAAGAGCCAGAGAATCCATCTTTGGCTCGGGGAGCCACGTAGGGGCGGTGAATTCCGGCCAAGACGTTACGAGTAGCGCCGGTACGAAGGCTCCAACTAGCACATATGTTCGTCAACACGGTCCACCCCCCCGCAAGGCTGCGACTCCTGCTCCGGCGCCAGCGCAGCAGGAGGAGCAACCGGCCAGTCAGCGGCCCGCGTCAAGCTCGTCGCAGTCAACATCAACACGTGGAGATGAGCAATCCGATGGCGATCCCTGGAATGCATCGACTGAGGCGTCGTCCAAGTGGCGCTCTTCCCCAGCGGCAAGCGCCCAGCAACCCGCTGACCCCCCGGCGGAGGCTCCGGCCGTCTTTGATTCAGCAGCCACATCGTCTACGTCATACGTGCGAACCCATGGCCCCCCTCGCAGAGCTAGCCGGGAGGGGCAAGGCGACGAGCAGGGCGAAGGCTTGTCGGCGAGCACGCGACCAGACCACGATGCGAGCGCCGAAATCACGTCTCGCTTTGGGGATTCGTGGGGGGCGCTGGAGCAGGGTCATGGTTCGGTCGATCGGGATTATATGGGGGGCGGAGAGCGAACCCTCAGTGGCCGATGGAAGGAACCCGCGAGCTCCCTTGCTCCGCCTCCGGCTCCCACTAGCAACCGCTGGAAGGAGCCTAAGGAGGAGCCTAGGGCTGCCCCTAGGAGATGGAAAAGTAGGGAAGAGGGCCACATGGGGAGTGGCAGATGGGGTAGGGAAGACAATGGCGACGCCGACAGCAATGGTGTCGTTGCTCCTGCCGTATCCTCTTCCCCTTCACAGAGCAGCTCCTGGAGAGCAGACGACAGTTGGGGGTTGGAAGGTGGAGAACATGTGCGACGAGACACGAACGTGACGACCACTGCTGCTACTTCGGAACAAGTGGAGCGACAGCAAAGTCCAGATGCTGATGAGGGCGTTGCGCTTGGCGTGGGTTCTGGCGTTACGGATCCTCCTGAAAACACGGCAGACGGCGTAACTATATCCACCGATGCAAACGGGCCTTCTACTTCGCCTTCTGAGGATATCTCGCCTGATGACGCCACTGCTTTCCGAGGCTCCTTTGCGCAACAGCAGCAAGCACAGTCTGGAATTCGCACCGCGTCTTGGGAACCGCAGCTTCCGCGTGGGGGAGATTTATGGGAGAACCCTGGCCATGGGCACGAAAGTCTCCCTCAAAAACAGGGACAGGCTCACGCAGCTCCTCCTGCCTCGGGTGGCGCGTCTCAGCCGTGGGGCGATCCTTGGGGTACATCTGGGTTCGGCCTCTCGGCCAGCGGCGACCAGGGGTCAAATGCGATGGCATCGTTCCTTGGCAATGAGCCCGATGGGCCGAGGAAGGGCCGATACTTGCCTCCAGCCCTTAGGAACCGCACTCCCAGTGAAGGAACCCAGGGAGACGCGGCAGCTACGTCATCGGTCGATCAGGAGACTGAGACAAACCCTCCTGCCCTGCCGGAAGTGGCGGTGGCAGATGTGTCTTCCCAAGATTTAGCGATGCCGGGTGGGGGAGGAGGCATTGGGGCTTCCTCTCCAGGTGGGGCCGATTTGACGAAGGCCCCGTTGTACGAGCAACCGCAGCCGCCACCGCCACCGCCGCCGCAGCAGCAGCCGCAGCCTCAATCACAGCAGCCGCCACCGCCACCGCCGCCGCAGCAGCCGCAGCAGCAACAGCAACCGCAGGCGCCTCTCGAGGAGTGGCAGCAAAGGGGAGCGAAGGCGCCTCATCGGGCTCAGCAAGATGAGACCGGGCACCCGGTTGAACAGCAGCTTCACCAGCGACGCCCCATCCACCAACCGCACCAGGTGAGAAACTGTCTGGGGCCGGCGGGCTGAATGTTAAGTCAAGAAGATTCCCGACGGCGACGTTTTGAACGAGAGCAACTACTGAAGTACAGACATTGCCGTCCCATGTGTGATACTTCGTTTCTCGCAACTTAACACACTTTGCCTTTTTGTGCACTGTTTCTACGTCTTTGAAACACCATCTACTGAAGTACAGCCATACCCGTCCCATGTATGTATGATACTTGGTATCTCGCAACTTAACACGCTTTCCCTTTTTGTGTTCTGGTTCTACCTCTTTGAAATACAGGGCCAGCCGGGGCAGCCCTTGCACCTGCATCACCCTCATATTGACCACGGGTACCAGCGAAACCCCGCGGAAGGGTTCTCTTCCTTCCAGCAGCAGGTGCGTGTATTGCCTCCGTTCGTTGCAAAAGTTAGGGC
The DNA here is from genome assembly GCA_037833945.1 of Alaria marginata. Taxonomy (NCBI): domain Eukaryota; class Phaeophyceae; order Laminariales; family Alariaceae; genus Alaria; species Alaria marginata. The sequence goes on from JBBMKB010080554.1 coordinate 7,553, forward strand.
GACCTTCAAATGGTGCCCGCGATGATTAATTATTAGTAGTTGCTCACGGTAGTGTAGTTAGTGGATCAGACGTACCTTGCATAAAAACCTGCATCACGCGAGTGTTTTGATGGAGTGCGCTTCTACCTTCTTGTGATTTGCTGTTTTTTTGTCGCGAATACGCAGGACCGCCACAAACACCAGATGCAGGAACCGGCAGTACATCACCAGTTCCAGTCAGAAGCCTTCGGAACTGCTTCCTATCATACCCAGGTTCTGGCCGATTTTCAACTTGTAGCAAACTTCACTAAATGTAGTAGGAAACGGTCGATTGCCCTAAGCCGTTGTCTTTGTATTGATGGCGATTGCCCTTAGCCGTTGCATATGTATGGATGGCGGTTGCCTTTAGCTGTTGCGTGTGTATTGATGGATCGCTGTATTTTTCTTTTCTTTTTCCCCCCACCACCTCTTTTCCCGCCACTGCAGCCACAGCAGGCAATGCTGTTTTGCATTGGCATCGGTAGTAATCATAAAAGATCTATGATGATGATGATGTTCTCACATTAACTCATGTCCCTGAAATCTAGCCCGTGGTCACAAATTCGGCACCAACCTCGTCGCAGAATCTTTAGCTTCCAATGGCACGTGGTTGCGTGCACTTTTAGTGGCATCTGTTCGGTGCCCTCTACGCGCTACTGGCGTCTTTTTATATTCTACCCTTCATTTTTGCACACCTTGGCAGCACCAGACGGGTCGCGCGCCTCTGGCGGAGCATTTACACCGACCCCAATTCCATTCGGACCACGTCCAGCGCCAGCAATTTAACCAAGTTCAGGTGAGCAAAGCAATTTCAGAGGTTCTCGGAGAATGTCCAGCGCAAACTGTGACGACTCCTGAGGCTGACTGACGGTTCGTTTTATGCCCGTTGGTGCTGTCGCCGCTGCAGGTCTGTTATAACATAAAAGCTTTAAACCGCATGACTTTTCTCGTAGTTTTTATTGTCACATATATTGTACTTGGGCTGTGCCACTTGGGCTGTGCCACTTGTGTTTCGGTGAACTACTGTTGTCTACCAGGAAATAAATGTTGTTTTAAACTTTTGCCCGAGTTCTGTTCTGTTCTGTTTGGTTTTATTTTATTTTTCCCTTCGGTGACGATGAACCTGTCTCGCGTCCGTGGACTGGGTTAAAGCAGCGAGCTAATGTGCGAGTCATGATTAGCCAGTCGTGATCATGATTATTGTTTTGTAGCTGTTTGTACCGCACGCTATGCGGCGTAAGGTGAGCGCGGATCAACACACTCTGTACGTTGTCTATTCCCTCATGGTTATTTTGCGCTAAACAGAGCAAACCCGAACTCGAAATAAATGGTTACCATGCACGCCGTTATGCACGAAGAGTAAACCGTTTGGCGCCAGCGGTGATGTCTTTTTCCTTCGTGAACCCCACCGCACGTGACGAATTTGTGACCCCGAATCCGCTGTTTTTGTTCCGTGTTGCGTTGTATGCGCGGTCAGATGCAGCCGCAAATGCACACCCAGCAGCAACAGCAGCACCGCGTTCAGCACTCGCTCCACCAACGGCATCAGCAGCAACAACCTCCACAGCGGCAACCGCAACCGCAGCAGCAGCAGGGACACCAGCAGCTGCCGCCTGGTCCTTTGGGTAATTCTGCAGCCCACGCTTCCCAGCAGCAGCAACATCTCCATCAGCAGGACATTAGCCGGCAGTCGAGCCCGGCACAGATACACATGCAGCAGCAGCAGCAGCAGAAACAGCAGCAGCATCAGCAACAACAGCAGATGCAGCACTCATCGTCTGCATTCATGATGCCGGCGCAGGGGATGGGTTATGCCGACCCAAGGGGGGGTGCTAGGGGGGGGGGACTTGGCGGGTTACCGGTGCAGATACCTGGGTCTTACCGTGACGTGCCTCCGCAGCATCAGTCAGAGATGCGACCTTCGGGGACGTACGGCTTCCAGTCTCCAGAACCGCCCCACAAACGATGAGGGAATCAGGGAACTGAGCGTGGCAAGTAGCTGTACCTGCAGCGCCGGCAACGGCGATACTCGAAGTATGTGTCGCTGTCTTTGGTAGAGCATCGATTAGTACTAAGGTCTGGATCGAGCATCGGCACGCGTTAGCATTGGCGGTCTTTTTTTTGGGGGGGGGGTCGCGTCGTGCACAAGATATATCGGCAGCAGCGGAGATTCCATGCGTTTCCCGATGTATTTGTAAGAGGGGAGGGCAACGATGATGATGGCAACGACAGAAACCGCCGTTTACGTTACGCTTGCTCAAACCTTGGAAGTATATCAACTCAACAGCAAGCAGCGAGGCGGCGGTGCTGTCTGAATCACCGTAATTAATAAAGAAAATGGAGCAATGTTTGGTCCACGGAAGGTTTTGACGTGTTCTCACGCCGGTAGTTGCTTCATGAAGCAGCGTTGAATCGTCAGATGTACGCATATAGCCCTCACGAGCTGGATCGTATTGAGGCGCGCTGGATCGCTTACCAGAGGGTATTTTTTTTTTAACAAACTCCAGGAGGTTCGTACCAAGTTATTTCGAGCCACCCCATCGCCATAATACTCAATCTGCTCTGCATGCATGTACCTGTGCTCGGTGTGTATCATACTTCGTACGAGCAGCGTTGGGTCTTAAGTCAAACGCACACGCGCCGCAGGCGTGTTAGTTCCCGGTGGGGCGCCGGAGGGGTGCCGGAGTGGATTTTTTGCGGTGTATGCGAGGTGTATGCGTGATAAATGCCCGACAAAATACTGAACGAAGTTCGATTAGACGTCTAATTATTTTTTTTGTGATGCGTAAAACACAACGTGAACATACGCCCGAAAACCACTTGACCGAGTGTGCGTTGTAGACGTCTTCGGTTACTTTTGCTCCTCCTACGGCGTACACAAAAAAGAGCTGACGAAAAAAGCGCCTCATTTTTTTTTCTCGTTAAGACACGAACTTTTTTTTTTTTTCGCCTCAGCCAGCCTCAGCGGCGAAAAAAGTTGCGGAGCGCCAAACGCGTTTTGTTCTTATTATGTTGCGCAGCGCCAAGCGAGTGTTGCGCTGCGCGCATCGCGTCTCCCGGCGCCTGTTGCACAAAACGGCAATCCCGACCAAAAAGCTACGCCCGTGCAACAGCTAATTAACCTGGTGTCTACTATGTATGCGCAGTCCTAAATAAAAGAGAACAGTACGTATAGTTCACAGTACACAGACAGTAACATACAGAGTACGCGACTCTCCGATTTTGGCTAAGGCTTGCGGCTTATTGTGATGCAACGTTGAGCACACGCTCTTAAAGGCTATTATATAGGATTTTGAGTAGCGTCCTTGCTGAGCACAAAAGTTTAGCTGTAACATAAAAACTCAGACTGAAATGCCAAATTGTCGCGTACCAGGTACTACTTACTCTTCACTACCGGTATTATAGAACACAGACAGGTAACCTGGTACGCAAATAAATACACATTCATACATAGTCGGCAGGTGTATCGTGTTGCGTTGGCAGTCCAGCAATGTCAGTGTTAGGTTTTGGTACGAATCGTTGTTATAAAAAGGATGATGACGGTACAGCTGACAGCGCACTGCGCAGTATAGTTACAGTAGGTAATAGCTGATGGTCAAAGAGCGAACGGCGTCTGCGCGTGTGTGCGGGTGACTGAGCTCGCAGCTCGTGCGGGTTGAACAAAGCACTTCTTGGCCAATCAGAGCCGATTGGTTTGCCGAAACTTTCAGAAAATCCCAGAAAATCCCAGAAAATTCGGAAAATTCGGGTTTTCGCCGCACAAATCATGGAAACTGTATTTCGACTTGTCGACGAGGCATCCCCCCTACTTTATCATTACCTTGTGGCTTGTGACCCCGTGTATGACTGGAGCCACCCCTTCTGCTACACTACAGTAGTAGACGTTAGCCGTACTGGCAAGGCGCCCGGTAGTTTGGGTACACGTTTCTCAGCATGGAGGGAAAAGACATCGCCGTAAATGTTGTGCAAGCCGAGCAAGGCACTTTGAGCCCTACTGCTGCTGTAGAGGGCACGAGCACGGTCGATACCAAGACCGGGGAGCTGTCATGGCATCCTCAAGAGGTGAGCAGAGTCAGTGCGTGCGTCTGTCACATGCATACTGCACTGACCTTCGCTCTATTAATAAGAACCCTTGCACAGCCACCGCCGACAGGCGATCGCTACTCGTAGGCCGCTCGTAGTTTTCCCGGCAATGAATTATTATCCCTTCCATCGGAAACGGGTGCAGGTTGAAAGTTAATGGTCTAACTGCCCCCCGCGCAAACCTTTGCCGAGTGTTACGTAAGCAATGTCGAAGTCAATGGCCCGGGCGAGCTCGCAGCCCTAGTCTGTGGCCTCCCCTAGGGCACCGTTTTGCTCTAGTTGCCATCAAAGGATATGCTCCAGCCGATCACAAAAGTCCAGCTTTACCCCATGTCGAAGTTGCCAATTGCTGCATCCAAGCTTGATTCGAAAGTACAAGCGAACGGGAAGGCTCAACGTTCCGTGATGTATACTACTGCTGTGTAGACTACATGATAGCCACGAGTATACGTCGACAGCTATGATATTACCAGTATACATTTTTCATAATTATTATGAATGGTGTAATAACATTATTACAACTTTGGCACACAGACAGCGGGCGCAACCGAGAGAGCGCGTCTGGCTCCTTGGCAAACTTGCGCACTCAGCACTGCCAGCCACCCCCCCGCGCATCTCGCTCTCGCTTGCCCGATCGGCTTGGGGCCGAAATTAAGCTTTGGTCTAATCTGCATGTTATCACTAGCCGAGACCCGAGGCTTGCTTTTGAAAGGCGGCGGTCTGTTCAGACAAGCCATACTGGCCATAGACCAGCTCCAGAATTGTTTTTCTGCTCTCGGGTTGGCGCTCTGTGCTGCTGTTGATATTAATATTTAATACAAGTGGGAGCGCTGAGAGCGAAGCAGGTCGCATTAATCAAGTGAATAAGGTTTGAATAATTTTCGAGGACATCTTT
>JBBMKB010080565.1:0-12548 GCA_037833945.1 Alaria marginata
GGCGGCTCCCCTTAGCGCTAGCTAGTACCAGGGTCAGCAGGGTGATGCGAATCAATCTGTGCGCGGAAACTATAAAAAAAAAAAACGTTTTAGGGGGAGACAAAATCTGCTATTATTAAGTTAGCAAAAATAAATAATTCAGCATCACAATACTCGCTGGATGTCTTACGGAACGGGAGGCCTTGGCACCGGCTTGGGGGTTTGGGCAATGATCAGCACGCCACGGCCAGGACTCGACGCGACGTGATATATATCCAGTTGTGCAGAGGTTGTGTTCCCTGCCCTCTCAATACATGCGGCAAGGCGAGGATGAAAACATCTGAGTCGCGAGATGACGAACACATAACTTGTTTCTGAAGATAGTTCGTACTGAAATGGAGACTTTTTCGTTAAATAAAGTAGCAGCCCTTGACAGGTGCGTACTTAACTACAACAGTCAATTCCGCATCACAATGTTGGCTATATGCGGTATGGGACGGGAGGTCTTGGCACTGGTTCGACGTTGTCGGCAATGCTCATCACGCGACGGCCACGACTCGGCGCGACGTGATTCCCAGGTTTCCCGTAGTTGTGCCCCCAACCCTCTATCCCTGCGGCAAGGCGGGACTGAAACGCTCGGAGTCGCGAGATCATGATGCCTTGTTTCGCACGGAAGGTGGTAAGGATAAATCACTCTGATCGGAAATATAGGGATTGTTCGGGTTTAAATATAGAGGCCAGATGGTCGTTACATTGCCACTCAGAAGCATTTTCTGTAGTTTAAAATATATAGATGTGCTCAACAACAGGGAAAGAAGTCTGCATCGTCATTTCAGATAGGCTAAAAAAACATGTTTGTTAGTCGTACGAAGCAAACGACGTCGTTTGGCCTATTCCACCAAAACGTGGTGAGCGCTCCAGGATAGCATCCAGTGCCACGAAACGACTTACCGGTACACAGTGTCTGTTAAATAGTGCTTGGATGCACTCACAGCAACGAAAAACACATCTCACGCGCGATAAATAAAAAGTACTGGTGTATGACATTGTAACACACGTCACTGTACTATAAATGCGCGAGCTAGCTACACAATTGCTACCGAAAGCGACCCCTGCGGTCCGGCATGCTACTTCCTGCGTGCTACGTGCCACAGCGCTGCCCTATTATAGTGGTCGGGGTTGTCTCCACCCAGCACCACCGTTGCCGGACACGATTGCGATAAGTACAGGTAAGGCCCGCTACTAGTAATAAGTAACGTCCATTTGACGCCGAGGCTCGAAGCCACATTTTGCGTTTACACACAAGTTGAGTTTCTGAAATCTGTTTTGTTTTTTACTTCTCCGGGCCCTGTTCAGCCGTTGCATTTGTTAAACGGAAAATTTTATTTTTGTGAGTTTTTATCTACTTGCGGCCAGTTGTGAACTCCTCCAACCAGTGTACGCTCTGCGTGTCAGCATCATGAGTCAGGTCGGGAACAAAAAGCAATTACGAAGGGAACGCGGACGGTATAAGAGCTTCCACACACAGCCAAGTGGTTGGCGATTCAGGGGATGTGTCCCGTCGTAAGATATTGTAAAACAAAGCAAGAAAGTAACAGACAGGAACCTCCACTCCGGGGGGGATATGATACCAGCGTTACTCATTCCGGTCCGCGGTTCCGCAGCGACCTCGATCCTTATTTGTCTTGACGTCGATCGCATGATTTTCATTATGTCCCTTTTTCCTGGTTTGTTTGCCAGTTTGAGCCTTATCTCTTACCACGGAATTTCTTACTTTTCATGCGGGGCCGACGCTCCATTTCTTACCAACTCAGTTGTTAATACTGGGCCTAAACTGCACTATCGGCCGCTCGCGCGCGTTGCTGAGTACCTTGTTTGTGGTATGCGGTGGCTTGATACTGGTGTGCGGATATTGGCGATTTCACTTATCCTGGGGTTTTGTATTTTGCGTCTAGGCATCATTTGATGGCTGGGCTCATGAGGGCTAGGCCGACTCCCCTCCCGAGGCCATGGGATACACGGTATGGTTTGGGACGTGCCTACGGGTACGCGACCTTTATGACGCTCTGATCAACTAATTCATGTTTTGTATGATGGGACTTTGGGTTAGGGTAACTTTAAGCAATCGCGATGGGGTGTGCGATTTGCTGTATTACCGGCACTTTTGTTGGGAATGTTTGCAACCTGCCGTAACGCGCACTGAATAGGGATGCGTGGAGGCATCAGTTGATGCCCGCGCTCGTTCCGGCTAAGCCGACTTCCCTTCCGAGGCGGTCGGACACACGGTATGGTTTGGGAACGTGACTACCGGTACGCAGCCCCCACGGCAAAATGATCGACTCAAGTATGTTTGGGTGGTGGACCTCTGACGACAAGGTACTGGGTCGCGTGGTGCCTGTGTATTGGGTGGGTGTGGAACTGGGTTCCATCCATCTTCTCTGTGCCTCTTCTACCACGGAATAAGGGCAAGCCGCGTACCCTGGACGGTTGCGTTATCGTAGCAGTTATTCTAACATGTATAGCTCATTCAGTGTAATATTTAAACACCCCTCTTATTGTTGATGCGTAACAAACTATTCGACGGCGGTGGAGATTGCTCAAGACGCTTGCCACGATAGAGGTATTAATATCAACTGTTTAGCTAGCTTCGATTCCGAATGACTCGGCTCCTTATCCCAAACTCGTCAGAGTGTTGTGCTTGTTTTGCATAGTTGTGATGTTTTTGGATACCTAGTCCATTGGTTTTGGCATCGGATTGCACATTCAGTTTACTCAAGGTAAGGTCCTGGATGAGGTATACAGTAATGTAGTAATAGTGTAATACTCAAGTGAGGAGCCTCATAAAAACAATGGTTGGTGCACCTTTACCGTAGCATGTCTCTTAACCGAAAACCTGCAAAACGAGTCCGTACAAGTCACCCCCGTACGGCAGGCAATAGGAAGTCGGACCACGATCGAGTGGGGGGGGGGGTTAGCAGATTAGTCCACAGATTCCCCTGGTGATATGGCCTGAGTGGTTAGTCGAATTAAGGCTTCAGGGGTTTGGAGGCCTACTGGTGGATGATAATAAGCTATCGACGTGCACCGAGAACGGAAGCTGGTGTTCCGCGAAGGTTGAAGAGGTGGAACGAGTACTGTACAAACTATGGTGTAACGCATGATATTTTGGTGCGAGTGTCTCGTACAACAAAGCAAGTGAGGCATATATAGCCGGGGAAAACGGTGGCAACAAACTTCGTTCGCGAGAAGTGAGGGGGGTTACCAAATGATTACAGGCTTGATGGGAATCATTACGATGCTTTTTGGCGCACACGGAGAGTGGTGCTAGATTAAACCGAGAGACGCATGTATGTCGAGATTCTAGCAGTATTGGAAAGCGCGAGCCAAGGGCGCGGGGCAAAGGTAACAATAGGAGGATATGGCGGGTACTAGCGCCCCCATGCTGCTTCAGATACCGTCAACAGGCAATGTTTGAGGCGGTGTAGCTGCTGGAAATACGAAAGGGGCAAGGGGTGGGCACGGTAGAATACGAGCTTACAGGGCTACGGCAGGGCGGTGAAGGCAGCAAACAAAGCGGTTAGGGTGACGATATCACAAGGAAGGGTGGAAAAGGGTCGTTAAGAGGTGGGGAACAGTCGACAATGTTGAAGGAACTATCGGGTATGGTCATGGGGGATGGAGATGGCGGGCGGAATGCCTTCTAGAGCGTCGGGAGGTTTATGATACGTATCGACGATAGGTATGCAATTGTTCCATATTGTACCACATAGCTGCAGTTGGAGGAAAGCAGATCGATCGGGGGACGTAGTGGGGGGGGAGATGGGGAGGGAGGGAAACTTAGACATAAGCGGAGTTTGCCTGGTAATTTGGGAGGGTATACGGTAAGCAGGAGTTACCGGAGTAGACGATCATTATATGAGAACGCCCAGTTTGCTTGCCTGAAACGCGTAGCAAGTGTGGGGTGGGGCCGTGTGGACCGGAGAGGGAGACATACCCCCCCCCTCATGCGGCATATATGTATGATAAGGCCAGAACATGCGTCGCGAAGCAACTATATATTTCGGGCTAGTAGGACTACCTCATGTTTGAGCGTAGTGGGGAGAAAATAGGCGTCAAGATACGAAAGTACAGACTATCGAACTCAAGTACTGCAGCGTCCAAACTTGTGAAGTACGTTATCGGTAGGACGCTTTCGTGAGCAGTGAATACGGAGTCACCGACACATCATCCAGTGGCCGTGTTAGTAGTTGTGAGTCTCATCGCTGATAAAATACGGGAATAGGGCACCCGCAAGAGAACTTACCGAATGCGTACAATGAGCAGCGAGGAAGGCAGTTCGTCCATTTTGTGTCTATCCCCCTCGCTACACGGGCGAACGGGATCCCCCTCGTTTCGTCGACAAAGTAAAATATTGGCAAAATGAACACCTTCTGAACACCTTCGAAAACGTGAAACCTAACACAACGTGCGGGTTTCCCCACGTTCCGTAGGTTTTGGCGTTATTTTGTTTGGTGAACATGGTGGTTCCAAAGGCTGTGGTCTGGATTTGGCCTACGTTGTGTGGATGTAGCTTCGTTTATGACCTTCCAGAAGGCGTTCACAAGCTCTGCCGTTTGCCCACATTATACTATGTCGACAAAACTGGGGGGTCCCGTCTGCCCGTGTTGTCTACACTCCAAGAAGGGGTGATCAAAAGGCAGCCAAATAAGAGGAGAAGGAAGACACGTGGGGGATAGGTACGTGCGGTTGCAGCCGAAGCGGGTTGCCGGTGGTGTTTCTGGGGCCCGCTAAAAGAAGCGGCGGGACGCGGTGGTACGTTATCTCGTGCCACGCACTCATCCGGAGGGATGTACATTATTTTGCTTTTTAACGGATGTCCGCGGAGGTCTCCGCGGTGACCTCCGCGACGGACTCCGCGATGGTCTCCGCGAGTACTTGCGTGCATCCGTGGAGACCTCCGTGGAGACCTCCGCGGAGACTTCCACCGAGACGAAACCAATTGAAGTAGACGGCGCTGTCCTCGGCGTCCTTGTGCTGTTGGTTTAGAGGTTGTGTCTCGGATATATTTTTCCACGTCGAGTTGATTTGCTACGTGATAGGAGACGCTTCCAGAAGTGTTCGACGGCAAGGGGCAACGAAATGCAGTTTGAACTTGGAAATTCGAATGCGAAATAGCCTTATTGTTTTGCGCCTGTACATGGGAATACTACCGATCGAGGGAGTTGCCCAAAACCAACTACCAGGCGACCGGATTCAAAACTCCGAACTTCTAATAGTCATCGACTAAAAACCAACATATCATAACGTGAGGTATTAACGAAACCCGTGCTGGATGCGTGCCTGGAAATTATGTGAGCTTCGAGCGTATCGTGCTCAACACGACACCATCACACCATCACGTTGTAACGTTTACCCTATGCCTAGCCAGTTAACGGGCTAACCGATTTTCGGATTACCCGTTTAGCGTCGGGCTCGATGCACTTCGCTCGGAACGTAGACCATCAACACAACCCAATGCTTACGTGTTCTCCTCACTCACCCTCGGGTATGTGATACCGCAGATGTGGTAAACACCCGCCTCCGTTCATTTCCCCTACCGGTTGTAGTGCTTTCCACAGTATATGGCATACGTTGCTCAGAATCACGCCTTCCTTGTAACGGAACATCTGCAACAAAGTCTCTGACTTGGTACGATGCATATACAAAATACCAGGACATATTCCTTTCCTTCGCAAGCAAGCTCTGTCAGTAGCTGCTGGTTAACTTCAATAAAGCCACACTGCCGCTGTCTCGAAGTGGACGGACGGTACTCGTGATACAGAGACTGACGGAATAGTGTTGACCGCGGGAAGACGCTCAAACGTGTCCCTACGAAATCTGAAGTATTTACTGCTATATTCATCAAGTCTCCATTCCTTCGTGGGAATGCACGATCACATAAATCGTGGACACATCCGGTGACATCCACTCAGTAGCTCTCACTGGTACACCACGGGATATATAGGCGGTGGGACTCTATGGGCTATTGACTACTGCTGTCATAGCCTGCAGGTGAAACTTTCTTCCTGTTGTTAGCCCCAGGGACCACGGCTATTCCTGATCGCAAGAGGCCGCATCAAACATGACGCATATTGCGTCCCCACTCAGCCAAACGACGACGAATCACACGATTGAAACCTTACACCTTGCTACGCCTAAACAAACAGCAACCAAGCATGAACTTCATAATTTACCGAGACTACCCGTACGGTTCAGTTAGACCAAGGCTACGGTACGGTTCAGTATATAGCGAGTCTATTATACGGTACGGTTCAGTATAAACCGAGGCTATGACACGGTACGGTTCAGCGTATATCGCGAGGCTACGGTACGGCTCAGTGTACACCGTGGCCACGGTACGGTTGACTCTATACCGAGGCTACTGTATAGGGGTTGTACCCCAATTATCCCTACAGAGCGTACAGGTCACTCAAAAACGGGCTTCAAGCACACTCCGGGGCATGTGTTGGTGACGAAGCATAGCTACTAATCCAATGGCAGTGCTTGTCGTGACACAAGAAACCCCCAAAACGGTAACTATTCGCACGCGTGGCTTTGAGTCGCCAAAACCAGAAACCCGAAAATTGACCACCCTGCAGTAACCTTGGCCTAAAGCAATAATGAGGAGTAGTGCACGCATGCTACCGATTGTATTGTTTTTGAAGGTCCTCACGTGAGGAGCCTCGTACCTCGCTCAAACACCTTTCTTTGGGGAAACCTTGCACACTAAACCGGATGAAACATCTCATGGCCTCTGAGTATACACGAATGGTAGAATAGTACAAAATACAGAACACAAGAGGATTCCAACAAGATTTAGAAATTCCCCGTAAAGTCAGAAACATGTTTGGCGAAAGTGTGCTACCCTTAGCTACTGTATGCTCGCACGCGTCAGAAGCGTGATTTCAAAATGTTTTGGTGATCTCTTTGTCCTTCAGCTTCATCGTACGTGATAACCACTCCTCGTTTCAAAGACCCTATTACCGGGAATGCTTACTATTTAAAGCAATCCACGTCCCTTTAGAGTCGTCCCACGGTAAGGGTGCAGCAGACGTTTCCGAGCTCTCAACACGAGGAGCTCAATATCTACCCCGAAACATGATTTCGAAGACATTCGCTCGCGCAACCCGACCAGCATTTCTACGCGCTAGTCCTGAAACAAATATACTCGTATAGTTTTTATACCAACCGGTTGTTCCTCGATTAAGGAGTTTAACCAGTCAAAATATTTTGGCCCAAAAAGTACAACCCCTCTTTGCCCATATCAAGGCTTGCAGCCTTGCGGCACCCGCTCTATGCCCTTGGCCTACTAAACTTACAAATATATTCATATATATATAAATACTCCCCTTGGCCCACGAAGCCCCAAACCCAACTCCGGCACATCCTTGTTGGAAAAATTCCAAAGCCGAGGTTCTCTTGCGCGTTTGTACGTCCTTCTCGCCTCACACGGTATAACTGAGCGCCTGGGAAATTCACCTGGAGAAATCCGTCTGTGCCTCAGCAACAAGCCTTCGACGTCCGCATACATTGAACGAGCGCATTTCTACATCCTCTTCGCTATCTGGACCATCGCGTCGGTAGAACAGTAGGCCGAACATCAGAGGAACAACCAACCAAAACCCGCTGATCTCTCCAAGCGTGCCCACAACGTCGACTGGATCCACCTGGGGCGTGCGACGATACGCACGGAGTAAACACGTTAAATGCGTTCATGTTTCCATGCTGGCTTGTGATATCATACAACGTATCGTCGTACATATAATGACTTGGACTTCATTGTTCCAACGTTGTCCACCGGGGCCACGAGCATTTCAAGGACGTCAACGGAGGAAACGCGTTAACTACATGAACATTTCCGGGTTTGCATATGATATCGTGCATATAAATCGTGGGGTGGACCGCATTGTTCCCACAACGTCCACGTGCTCTACCTGCGCCGTTCAAGAATGTGGACGGAGAAAAAACGACATATAGCGCTGGCTAGAGATGTGGGAAAAAACTAGTTTTACCAAGGCCTCCAAGACATCATACGACTGGCCGCATAGATAAAGTACCAGGTACAGTGTTCTCGACAAGAAGGAACGAGCACGGGGGAATCGTAAGGTATACGAACCAAAACCGCGGATCTCGCCAAGTGTGCTCACTATCTCAACTGCATTTATTTTCGCTTCTTAACGGAGACATCCCACGGTGAGGGTGCCGCAATACGTTCCTGCGCTCCTGACATGAGCCCAATATCTCACCCGAAACATGACTTCCAAGATTTTCGTTCGCCCGACTCGATCAACATTTCTATCCGCTAGTCCTGAAACAAATACACTCGTAAAATGATCATACCAACCGGTAGTTCCTCACTCCAGGAGCTCAACCGGTCGTGAGCGTTTGACCCCAAAACGTGCAACCCTTACCGTGGGATGACTCGACCGCAAGCTGAACGGAAACAACGGAAACCTTTTTTTTCACCTTGACTACGGTAGGGGGTCATTTTTATTAATAGGTAATCGGTTTTATGACGGTCAGAGGACTATCCTATCTATACGTTACCTACATGTTTTCTTTGTGTCCGTCATTGTGTGACGTTACACAGCTACTCGTGCGACCGGCTCAAATCCGGTAGATAAAATGAGGGTAGCCCCCCTCCCCTAGATTTCGTCATGTGCGCCTCCCCTTGGCCACGCTTTGGAGCCACATTAGAGTAGAGGTGCACCATCAATGCTGTATTATGCGGCTCTTCGCTTGGAAAGCTCTTTACCTCACCCAACAACCGATTTTGGAGTACATTGAAAGTGCAACTCGACGGACCGACCCATGACCGAGGTGCAAAAAGCAATCACTTGGCAAAATTATAATGACATTGCGATGATTTTGGGTTGATGAACCCCGTCATTCAGAAAATGATTTAACCAACAAATAAATGCTGTTCATATTTTTATCGTAGGACGCGTCTATAAATATGCCCCTATCAAGACGTTAATGCTTCGGCTAACTGGATAGGCAGAACATCCGGCATGCTGGGTTGGGCAAGGGACGCAAATCGGACGCATTCTAGGTTGCGGTAATAATATACGGTAATACTACGGTAGTACTACAATAGAGGTGCACGTAAGATTTTATGAGGCCCCTTCACGAGGAGCTCTATTGCTAACCCGCTACTTTACCTTAGGAACCATTCGACGATTCACTCTAACCCTATTGCCTAGGTCTAAAACGACAAATACAACAGAATCGAACACAAAATAGACCATAACAGGTACCTGGTAGCATACACAGTATACACATATGGGATTCCGACGATAGTGGGCAGCTCCTCTGTACTATACCTGGTGCATTCCCGTCACTCCGAAAATGTGCTACCTACTCCTGTCTTGGCAAACGTCATAACACGTCATAACAGCGCATGTTTCCTGCACTCTCTAGGTTTTAGACCGACATTCCTTGCAGCTTGCCATTTCTCGCTCAGACGCTTACCTCGGTGTACTGAAAAAAGCTTTGTGCTCGAATATCCAACTGAATCGAGGCCAGGCTGTCCGTGCCGTACGATGCTGCCAGGGAAACAGCATCTTCGGCGTTAAACCACGGAGCAGTCGTAGTGTCGACCACTTTAAATGTGTGTTCCACGTGCTTGTTTAACGACACCAGCCGCTCATACTCCAAAAACCCTCGAACGAATGGAACCTCCTGTGCGTGAAAGCTAATAGGCGCGTAGAGCGTGATAGGGGTCTCCGTGACTTCCTGCGGGGTTAAATCTCCTTGGTACAGGTACATCTTGATGCTCTGGAACGCCCCGGGATTGGCAGTGGCATTGTACGACGAGTTCCAGAACATGAGCATGTGGAAACGCCATGCGTCCCCGTCCGTTGCGGTAAGCGTGGACAAGGGGAACCTTCTGCATGTATCCGACAGGCTGTCAGGAAGAAGAACAATGTACTCGTCCGAGGGTCCATATCCTTCGGGAGTAGTGTAGCCCGTGTAGTTGTACCTGTTCGGGTGCCGTTCGAATGCAGCACCGATGGCGGTGTGGGTACATGACGTTACACGGACTGTTGTACTCGGCGAAGCTGACTTTGTGATATAGCGTGTGGGATAAGGTTGCGATGTATGAATACCAATGACTGCGTCACGGATTGATCGACCATTCCCGTTTGCCGTAGTGAGTACGTAGCGGCACACATGTAATGGTCGTTCCGCCAGCAGAAATCAAGCGTCCAACATGAGAAGGCGACCTTTACCAATCCAACCTAGTTCTCTTTGTCTCGTCTACAGCGTGTGTAACCATCCTGTAGAATACGTGGCAAGGTCTACCGAACACACATTAGAGGGTAGACTACTACGTACCAGGTATTTGACAGAACGGTTGACATGTCGTTTATATCATACAACTTTGAAAGGTCCTCCCCTAACCCTAACACACAGTTAAACCCAGCCAACCACTGCAGGGGTGTTCCACTTGGTATCATCTGCAGTGTGCCCCAGGCCTTTTCTCAAACACGTGGTGAGCTATACTGATAGTACAAGCTACGATTCCTGGTGTAAGTAGTTTATATACGGTTCCGCAACCACACAGCGTACCGGCATGCACGGCTTCGCATTCGGAGATTTCATGCATCTACCACCGTACCATAGCACGCCGCGAAAAGGTGACGCTCCTTATTTCCAACGCCGGCGGAGATGGCGTCGAACAATTGTAGACGTTGATGCTACCTCGACAGATGACGAGGGCTTCGACCGTTCGTGGGTAATAGCCGCAAACCCCCTCGCATTATGACGTACACATACTTCATCCACAGCAGGGAGGGGTGTCTCTAACCCAGACAAAGAGAACGGTGAGAATACCATCGAGATCGAGTGACTGGATACACTCGAAATGTGGCTCAAATCCTACTAGATTCGTCAGAACGATGTGCCGTCGCCACCTTCGATATACCTCCAGCATCTCCGGTCTGCTCGTTGACGAACAATAACGGTACACATCTACAGTTCTCTTCTTGTGGCATCCAGCACTGCAAGCACATAAAAAACGGGTAACGACGCGTGTTACTATAGTACTAATACTACTATTAGTACAGCACTTTTTAGCCAACCTGTTTTCTGAATGGCAGGGCTCTTTAACCCACAATCATCGCGATGCCATTCTTGTTTTGTAAAACGATTTTTTGTATATCTGGGCCACGGGTTTGCCCCTCCGATTGCGCGTTCAGTTAGCTAAAAAACATGTTTTGGGTGAGGCAGAGGTATAGAGCTCGTCAAGTGAGCTCTAGGAACCAAATGGTGTACCTCTAACTTGACATATGTCGAAGAACGGATCTAATGCTCACCCGTAGACGAAAACATCTCCATTGTAGCTATCCGCGCAGTCCTTTCCATCAGCATCTCCGTCAAAACAGCCGAACCTTGACCCGTAGGTATCGCCTTCGAAACAGAACCCGACATCGGGTAGCTGACGAGCACGCACACGACGCGCATGTAACCGCACGGTGATTTAGACGCTCGGTGGATGTTAAATTGGAAGCAGGGTGTACGCAAGATTGCACCCTGGGTGTGGAAATCGGGCACCGGGTTGTGTAAACCCGCGAGCTGGTGAGTCACTCTGTGTCGTAACAATAGCAGCAGCCGCAATGATACGGTTTCTGGTACGAACTGTCAATCTTCTCGTTTCCACGCGCAAATAAATGATCGAGGCCAGGTCAACGCAGATTGGTTCAATAACACAATTTAGCATCCCCGCCCTTGATGTTTTTAATGCTGTTGATGTGACAAGTGCTACGGTAGGGGTTCAACAAAATATTGTCCGTCTCCTCACTTAAGGACTTCTATAATACCTTGCCCCAAAACTGCCTTCGAGCAGTTATGAAAAGGAAACCCGATGAACAATTTCATGGCCTAGGCATACAGCTAAAATTGGATTTGAACAGAGGAGGAGTTTCAACGACATAGGGTATAAAGGCAAGTTTGTCCCGAGAGCCAATAATTAGTTTGGGGCTTGAAAAGCTCACCCTATCGTAGCACAGGCCATGTACCATACCATACCATGGACCATACCATACTCGGGAAGTTAATCTGTTTTTCGCAGAATCGAACGGGGACATGAAGCTGAAAGGCTTTATACAAATACACAACCAGCCCGACAACCTCGCTCGCATCGAAAACCAAATAGTGATAACGAGCTATAAGTTTTCGACGCTGCGGTCTACCCAAGACTAGTGCACACAAGTGCGTTAAAACGCACGAACCTAATTCTCGGTAGCAGACACTGTGTATACTTCATGGGTAAAGCCACGAGGGGGGCGCAGAGGGTGCCTGCATGTGGCGCCACGTGTTATACCTGGAAAGGCTCTTCGACGCGGGTGAGCTGAACTGGGGGGGCTTTACGTCGCTCCAATGCTGCTCTGATTGCCTGTTCGTGCGAATCACCCAGACAACAAGCCAATGGCAGACGTATACATGTTGGCGATTCCACGGGCAACGTGATAATTTCCAACCCTTACCAGATGGACTCGGCGACAGACCGAAAGTGTGCTCTTGCACGC
>JBBMKB010080587.1:0-12545 GCA_037833945.1 Alaria marginata
TCTCTCTCTCTCTCTCTCTCTCTCTCTCTCTCTCTCTCTCTCTCTCTCTCTCTCTCTCTCTCTCTCTCTTTCTCTGTCTCTCTCTTTCTCTCTCTCTCTTTTTCTCTCTCTCTCTCTCTCTCTCTCTCTCTGTCTCGCTCTCTCTCTCGCTCTCTCCCGTGTGTGTTTGTACGTGCATGTGCGTGTGTCGTTGTGTGTGTGCACACGGCGTTCTACCGGCCGCCTAGGTGTGCGATCGCCTGGGACTGTACGTGGTGGACGAGGCAAACATCGAAACCCACGGGATGCTGCCGACTCCCTCGCGCCTCACGAAAGACCCGGCCTGGCAGGAGGCTCACATGGAACGCCTCCAGGTGACGCACCCAAGAAAGCGCGCGGTGCCACCCGATCGGCGTGGTGCCAGGGATGCGGTTGGATAAGGCATGCCGGGCCGGTGTTGACATGACGCGCGTCTGATGCACCGTGAGGGTATTTTTCGTTTTTCGAAAAAGTCTGATCCAGGCGGTTGAGCTGGAAGTACGAGTTGTTTCAGGGCTCCTCAAGAGTGCCGCAGAGTATGCATGTGTGCCATAGCTTATTTTCACTCTTGGCACATATGTTGGTTACTTCCCCTGGATCTAACACTAGGGGTCTTCCTCTCGTTGAAACGCCTCCCAGGCCATGGTAGAACGGGACAAGAACCACCCGAGCATAATCTCCTGGTCCCTCG
Source organism: Alaria marginata (assembly GCA_037833945.1). Lineage (NCBI taxonomy): Eukaryota > Phaeophyceae > Laminariales > Alariaceae > Alaria > Alaria marginata. Next base: position 710 of record JBBMKB010080587.1, read on the forward strand.
GAAACGAAGCTGGCTTGGGCCCCGCGCACTACGCCATGGCTGCCTGGGTTCGCGAACGCGATGCCTCCAGAGTCGTAATGTAGGTGACGGGGTGATGCTTTTTTTTATTGGCGGGGGGGTTGTCCCCGGACAAGCTACACCTTTGTATAACGTCTTGGTATTCATGTTCAGAACATAATTTTTTGAGGAAGTCCTCGGGGTGTGCCGCAACCTGTGGATGATATGTTGCTGCACAACAGACAAGACTACAATGAGGGTGGGTACTCGTCCGGTAGGTTCCTACTCCTTCTCTCCTCTTTCCTCCTTTTTTTATCGACGGGCTGCCGTAGGTGCGCGCTTGAATTTATCATTCGGAAGCGGACGGTGATCCCTCAGTCGCGGCAAAGTATTTCATCGCAACTCCCGCAGCAGAGCACCCCCCTCGATCAGGTTATGGCAACAGCATCAACCTACCCTCGAGTAGTAAGACGTGCTCGCCCCCGCCCCCCCCTTCCCTACCCTCCGGCAGGTACGAGCCTGCGATGTTTGAGGGTTCCTCGTCAGTGGTCGCACCAGGCTCGGCGGGGGACGGTCACCAGCGGTCGGCTACGGATGTTCTGTGCCCCATGTACGCGCGCGTGGAGGAGTGCGTGCGGTTCGTGGAGGCCGACGACGACGGGGGTGGTGGGGGCCGTCCCCTAATCCTCTGCGAGTACAGCCACGCCATGGGGAACAGCAACGGAAACCTGGACAAGTATTGGAAGCTTTTCCGCTCGCACCCTCGATGCCAGGGAGGGTTTGTCTGGGACTGGGTTGACCAGGGGCTGCGAAAGAGTGTCCCCGGTCCTAGGGCGGGGGCGACGGTGACCGGGTCCCGTGGACAAGACACGGGGGGCGTCCAGACTTGGGGATACGGAGGAGATTTCGGTGAACCCGTCGACGACGGAAATTTCTGCATCAACGGGGTGGTGTGGCCAGATCGCACGCCCCACCCGGCAATGGAAGAGGTGCACGCGAGCTTGGTTAGCTGCTGTTTTCGCCGGCCCCTTGTGCAAGCTGTTTGATCTCTTGGCGTGGGGCGCCTGCTAACGCCGGCTTGCATGGCTGTCTTTCGATGGCTGCCTTTTTTTTACCTAGATTTTCGCTGTAACCGGACGAATGTAAATGTTCCCGTATACACCAAATACTGCTACAGCGAGTGGCTTAATGACCACCGCAACAGTCGACGACACAGGTGAGCGTGAATGCAATATTCGAGGACACAGCTGAGCATGGCCGCAGCATTCGGGGACACAGCTGAGCGTGAAACTACCCTTCCTAACTACCCCTTTCGCCACGCGCGCTCCCGTTCCCTCCGCACATCCGGCTCTGCCTCGGCTCTGCTTCGACCTGCCCCTCTTTTGTCAGTTCAAGCATGTTATGCAGCCGTTCGACGTGTCGATTTTGCCGGGAGGTGTCGAGGTCCGCCGCGAGACTGCGCCTTCTTCTGGGCCGACCTCGACCTCGACCGCCATCCCGATCCCGACTTTAACATCAACCTCGGCCGTGTTCGTCACGACGGTCGCCCTGTCTATTGCCAACCGGTACGACCACACCGACCGCCTCCAGGAGCGCCTGGTGTTCGGGTGGAAGCTGGAGGTCGACGGGCTCGTCGTTGCCGAGGGAGACGACCTGCTGCCCGTCCTCGGCCCGTCCCCCTCCGAGGACTTCATCGAGGAGAATAAGGGCAAGGTACCGCCCGGTGCCAGCTCTGCAACCGCCACCGCCGCCGCCGCTGCCGCAACCGCAGCAGCAGCAGCAGCGTCTCCTGCAGCGCTCAGTATTTCCGAGGCTGCGGCAACGGTAAGGGTGCATAAGGCAAGCGGCGGCGGTGGCGGTGGCGACAAAGGTGGCAAGGTTTCACGGGCAACGGTGACGTTCGGGACTCGGTCGTTGCTTCTGCCTGGGCAGGAATGCTGGCTGACGGTGACGGGCCGGTTGAGGGAGGCCACAGCTTGGGCAGCGGTGGGGCATGTGGTGGGACACACACAACTGAAGCTGAACCCCGATAAAGTGAGGGTGGGTTCATTGCGGCCTTTTTTTTTGCTGTGCTGGCCAGCAGGTTTGAGCCATTTCGGGAGTGAGCGTCGTTTTTGTTGTTGGTTGCCCCCACGATGTTAGGGCAAAGCGTGTATTGCGGCGACAAAAGTCTGGTGTATCGTTGACCCTCACGCACGCGCAAGTGCTTCTGATGCCTTCGTTGTTGGCGCCACCTGTTGTCGTGCGCTCACACATCAAGACGTGAAAGTGCCTCTTTCCTCGTTGGCCAATAAACGGCAGTGAGTGATTGTGTGGCACACGTTTTGTTTTTACTGCAGATGCTAGACGCCGTTGCCGAAGTACATGCGCCGGCGACGACAATGACGCCAGCCGGCGGGAGGGCGTCTTCAATAGGTGAGGCAGGCGACTCCAGGACTTGCTTGTCGAACTCGGGCTTTGATTTGACGAACGGACCCTGCGCATGTTCGTTCGGCGACAAGTGATGTTTTTGGCACCACGGGCAGGCATGATGATCGAAGTTGGTTCGAGGGCGGAGACAGAGGCGGGGGGCGTTAGGTGATCGCTGGCAAACGCCTACCCGGTTGCAAGGTGTCATTTTATCGTCATAACTGATCAGGCCTTTTGGCTGGCACAAGCCCTTCCATTCTTCAGAGTTTCCTGTAGGCGGGCTAGTGTTGGCACTAGTTTAACCCGGTGATATGGCCGCTGTCACGCTCCCCCCCCAAAAACAAACGCGAGTTTTTACAGTAACGGCTGTTGCCGCACCGCGTGTGTTCGGTCTATGTACCAGCAAAACCCCGCTCTTGCATGTCGCCGCCCTTCCCTCAACCCTCTCCCGCGCGCGGCGCGAATGGACCGGTCCATTCGTACAGCAGTGGAGGAGAGCAAGGTAGACGCCAGCCTGACGGTCACGGTCCCGTTTCCGGTCGGCGACGGGGACGCGGACGCCGGCGGTATTCGCGCCGTGTTTGACATGCAAAGCGGCAGCCTCTCCCGGCTGCAGCTCCTCGAAGTCGACGACGGTTGTGGCGGCAGCTTGGGCGCAGTCGACTTGCTGGATCGCGGTGGGGACGGCATGCGAGAGGACGGGAAGGAGGAGGAGGAAGAGGTAAGCATGAGCAAGAGACACGAGGAAGGTCGGACGAAGGTCGTCAAGTCCCGTCGCTGAATTTGCGGTGTTTTTTTTCTGCTCGGGAGAAAAGCTACCGGAGTAGTTCTGGAAGAAGAAGCCTTTTTTCCTCGCAATGCCTCATCACGTGCCGTATCATTACATTGTGGAGCCTGTCTTGTGACCACACGGATTAGGTTATGGCGACGAGTCAATGTTTCGGACAACAGTATGTTTCGGATCCAAATAATCCACCCGACCGTTACTCCCGGTCTCGGCCTTGCCTCTACTCTGTTAATGTCGCCGCGGACAGTACTCACGCCGTGCCCTGGGCCTCCAGTTCCACCGGGCGCCAACGGACAATGACCGCGGGGGGTATGTTGGACGGTGGGACGTGGCGGGATTATTGGGCCCCGCGTTGGGGCCCTTCGACGCGCGCTCAGGATGGGAGCGGCGTGCCGCGGACGACGCCATTGTGGTGACAACGGAGTTCACGCTGAGGCCGCGCACTCCTAAACCTAGGCTGTGCCAGCTCTTCTACAAGGTGCAGAGTCAAAACGGTTGCAAAATCAGGGAATGGAGAGAGAGAGGGAGGAAGGGAGGAAGGGGGGGGGGTATGGCGTAGGGAATAGGCGGGCGGTCGAGAGCGCTAATACTTGCTGGGAAGTAACTTGTCGTATTTAATCCGTGGTGATTGGGCCCTGTCTGGCTCAATTGTATGTCTCGCATTCTCATGAAAAAGTTGACACGGCAGTAGGGTACGGGGAATGCGGGGTTGTGTGACGTTCATGCACGCTGCAGCTCCAGGGCCGCCTTAAAAGGGAGTTATCGGAGCGGTACCCCTCCTAAATCCACCCCTATCCATACCGCACTCACCCGCCTCCCAATGCATTCGCTCCCCTTCCCCATGTCTAGCTCCGAGCGTTCCGAGACAAAGCTGAAGCTGAGGCCCGGGTGGCGATGGCATCAGCACCTTCCCTGCGCGACCGACTGGATGTTCCCGCCGCATTCACCCTCTCGCTTGAGAACCTTCGGAACGACGAGGTGTCGTTCGTGCGAGCGACAGCCGCGGCGTGGCGGTTGGGGCACGCCGCCGATGATAGCGGGAAGGCCGGAGGGGAAGGGGGTGGGGTCCGTGTGTGGCTTCCCCCTGTGCGCCTCAACTCTACGCATGACGTGGCCGCTGGGATGAGCGTGGCCCCGGAGTGTGCCGTCGCGGACGGCGATGGCGACGAAGGGGAGGCGGGAAGTGTGGGGGCGGACGGTGGTGATGGAGGAGGAGTCGGGTTTGATGCGGGTGAAATCCGATGCAAGGTTCGCTACACCGTCATGCCTTCCGGTGTGGTGGAGATGGAGAGCGACGTTTCTATGCCGGAGCATTGGCCGGCCATACCTAGGTGCGTGGGTGCGCGTGGACGCAATGTGGGGCCTTCACTCACCTGCGACGCGCTGGATGCCTCCAGTGGATAATCTGGCCATCAGAGATTTGGTTATTCTCCCTCCCTCGCGCCCAATTCGTCGTCGACACGCTCTCCACTTCTCCGCCCTCCTGCCCCCTCCCACACGTGTTTCTCTTAACACATGCGAGGAGGTATTTATAGAACGCTTTCCTTCAGCAGGTACCTTACGCGATGTTGTTTGGCAGACAAGGTCCTCCTTCCCGAAGCAACGGCTGACGCTAACGGCCGAATGTCTTCACGACGTTTCCACGCACAGTTTATCCCCCCACACAGTTACGCCCCTCCCTGCTCCCCACCCCGCCCATTGACACCCCTTTCTCCCTTCATCTTGTGTGACCCCGCCCATTGATATACCCTTCGCTCTTCGTGTTGTGCGACCCAGCCAATTGACACCCCCTTCTCTCGTCGTGTCGGGCGACCCTTTTTGCGTACTGTCGATACCACAACGAGCAGGGTGGGACTCCGTGCCCTTCTACCGGGCGACTTCTCGTCGGTGCGTTGGTTTGGCCGGGGACCGCACGAGAACTATCCCGACAGGAAAGCGTCGACCCTTGTCGGCGTGCACGCCTCCACCGTGCCGGAGCAGCTCACCCCGTACATCCGGCCCGGAGAATGCGGCGCCAAGGTTGACGTGCGCTGGCTGGAAATCTCTCGCCCGCGTCAGCCCCAGGCGCTGCCGGCACCGGTGCCATTAGCGCGACAGCCTGCCGTCCTGTTCGCTGTCCCTGGTGACTCTGGCGCTCGCGCCGGGGGAGGGAGCGGAGAAGCACGAGGAAGGAGCGAGCTGGAGACAGGTGAGGACGAGCAGCAGCAGCAACAGCAGCAGCAGCAGCAGCAGCAGCAGCAGCAGCAGCAGAAAGGCCTGTTTGCGTTCAGCGCGCTGCCGCACCTAGCGGAGGACCTTGCCGGGGTGATGCACCCTGAGCAGCTCGCCCCTCGGCCCTTCACCGCCGTTAGCCTCGATCACCGGATCATGGGGGTCGGCGGCGACGATTCCTGGAGCGCCTGCGTGCACGACGAGTTCCTCGTGCGGCCGGGTCGGTTCAAGTTTACGTTTGCAATGGCCCCATACTGGCGCGTGCCCGACGCCGCAGGCGGCGGTGAGAGCGGCGGCGAAGCTGCGTCGCCAGGGGGAGAGTCGAAAAGACAGGCTGTCGAGTGCTGGCGAGCGCTACGAGAGGGGCGGGGAAAATAGCTGAGCCCGCTGTGAGGGCGTGGGGGGCGCGGTGGTGTAGGTGGAGGGAGGGACTCTACAGTAGAGCGAGATGGGAGTATAACATATTGCTTTGCTTTGGGTCTCGCGTGCGTGGGAATCGCTGATATTTTTTGTTGCTGGTTTGTTGGGTTGCTTTAAGGTTCGTTTTCTTGAATGAATCGTTTTGCGTTCTGACTTTCCCTCGGCATGGTTAGACGCGATCGGATTGGTTGAGAGGCGCTTGAGTTAGCTCTCGCGCTGCTTGTTCGCTGCCGTGGCGATCTCACCGCCTACTGTGACGCACAGCAACACCGCCAGTGATAACCATTATTGTTTGTGTGCGGCGGACAATTGAGGCCTGTATACCTACGTCCACGCCCCATCCCGTTCGTGGATGTCGGGACGGTGCGTTCGCCGGCATGCCGATTGTAAGTAAGAAAGTCCGCTGTAAAAGAACATACCAGGTAGCACCGAACGCGCACACGCATGCGCATTGGGGAGAGGGGCGGGTACTCATTCCATGCATAGCCGTAGACATATGACCGTAGACCCTCGCATCCCAACAATGCCGGGACGAAGCACATCGGGGTTTCACCAACCAGGCAGACATCGCGTGCATCAAACGATAAGCGCTGTGAGGTGTTCGGCGAGTCGCATGAAGGGTGAGCTGCATTCCTACTAAGAACCACTTGTGAGGCAGAATTCGGCACCTTGTACGTACTGTGCGTACTGTCTCGCATACGGATGACAGCTTCGAATTATAAAAAAATAAAAAAGTATGGTGTGGCCACTTCCAGAGACTGCAACGGGTATACTAGGTAACTGCCTCGTGGGTGCCTTACCATAATCAGTACACCCTGCGTGATATCATCCCCCTTTCGCGGAGTTAAGGTTCTCTACCCCGCACAGTAAAAGTCTAAGCCGACGACCATCTTGCGTCTTTGGCGCTGCGCATTTGCGGGATGCAACAGATAAACAAAGCCGTTGTTGCGGTCGTAGCTTGCGATTTTGTTTCATTTTGTTCGCCGGACAATTTTTTATTGGGATGGCGTATGCTTGGTCTCGGTATGCCCGGCTTGCCGAGAATCGCGTTGTCTGCTCGTCTGAGGGCGCGAGGTATGCTGCTCGCCACCGAAGGGGTGGTCCCGGACATTGTTAGCGAGGCGTGGGCACACGGTCGTATCTACCATGTAAATTTCCATGTTGCAAAATACACATACAAAAATGACTGCAACATGACAAATTGTGGGCGAGTTGGTTCCAAAGCGAACGTGGTGTGCTGACCCTTTGACGGCTTTACTACTGTTTCCCCTCTCGTGTATTCCCCGGTTCGTGTTCCTCAACAACTTCCCCGGCATTGTCCCACAACCATTCCCCGCACTTCGGCTATACACCTGCAGTCAACGTACTACACGTTCCTACCAAGGAGATACGTTGACGAGGTTGGTGTTGGCCTCTATCCAATCCGCGAGCTCGGCATCTCTACACGTTCGCCTCTTCCTACCGAGCCCGCCGAGCTGACTCCAGCGCCCCGCCTTGCCACCTTTACCACGACGCGCAGGTTTTCCGCTCTCCAACCCCCCGCCACGCCCCGCCGCGACCTCCATCAACACACCGCCGTCCACATCCTTGCCCCACAATCGACCTGCCATGTGTAGCGGCGCCGCCCCCGCCGCCGCCCGGACGGCGCCAACTCTTGTTGGTGATGTTGCCGGGCTTGTTGACGATGCGGGCCGAATCGTGACGCTAGTTATCGGGCTTTCGTGTGCCTCGTCATCGGTGTAGCCGAAGTGGTTGCAGGCGTCACTGTCATCGTGGGGATGAAGACCGCGATGGCGAGCGCTTTGAAAATCTTTAGTGCGAACCAGTATTTGGCCGGGGTAGCCGTTTGGCAACCGCCCTCCGCTAGCTGCGATATTCTTCTGCTCCCCGTGGTAATGTTCTGCGCTTGCTCCCTGTGGAAAATGAAACAAACAAAATTTTCAGAGTTTTCAAATCAAAACAATAAGAAAGTTGATTTTTTTTTTATTTCGTCGGGGTGGCTTGTTGAAGGCTGATACGTATTTGTCGTGTTCGTATGGATAGTTGCTCGATAGCCTCTCCGCCACCTTTTGTGGCGCTGACGGCGGCTGATCGGACAACAAGCGAGCAAGCACCATATGATATGTGCTATACCCCGTTTAGAAGTGCACGCGCGTTTTTTGGGACAAAACACTTGGAATAAGTATGGAATGAGTTTTGCAGTGATCAAAAGTTTAGAAGCAGTCCGGTAAATACCGCTACTAATAGGAGCACTATTAATAGGATGAAAGTCTGCGGGAGAAGTTTTTCCTATCAACCGTGCCAGACTCCACGTGGCGTGAATTTCTAATACCGCGCGCTTGAAATCTGTACAATGAGGAGCGTAAACACTCTGCCAGGCGATCAAACGCGCGACCAATTATACACGTTACCATGGACTTATTTTTGACAAGGTTCGACGGGGTAGCGCAAGTGCCGATGTCCTGAATTGCGCCGTAGCCAGCACCTGCGTATAGCCGTACAAAATTCCCGCTGCGTACAAGCCCTCGCTGGCGAGGATCGCAACGCTGGTGGCGGTTATCAGACGCGTCGTTTCAACGTCCCAACAATGTTTTTTCGCGGGTGGTGCAGGTTGGGTGGACTTCTTCTTTGAAATACACTTTTCTCGAAAGAAACGAGAAGCCGGACACTTATCAACCGAGAGGCAGTTGAAGAGCACACCCATATAAATATTAGATGCCTACGGTCGATACGTGTAACCCGTGGTGCACCTATAAGCACCAGGTCTGTTACTTTTGCAGAACAGACAAAAGAAGGAATACCTTCACCCTTTTAGAACTCCACCCGCGTTTTTGGGGGAAAACGACTTAGAATTAATGCAGGATAATTTTTTGCAGTGGTAAGTAACAAAGGCGTCACGACAACAAAGTGAGAGCGGGAGGGTGAGAAGATGAGATTCGTGCGCGGACGACTCAAGCCAAACTAAAGCTGATGCAAAAGCCAAAGTCACACAGGTCCAAACCTAGAGCTCGCACGAACCTGTGACAAGCTTGGCATGCAGCCGTCGCCGGGGCTTCGCGCATGCCGTGGGGGGCGCGGTTGGAAGGTATGATTTCTTGAACCCGTCGGTTCCGAAGGCGCGCCCCTGCTGCTGACCCTTGTCGCCCCGCCAGGGGTGCGCCTGCTGCATAGAATTCAGCATTAACGTGGTGTGTTGGTTGCGGTGGTTGCCCTAGGTGCACAAAATCGGCAATTTTTGGTATTCCTACACTATGATATGACTTCACGCATGAGTCGCGTCGACACGCGGCTACGGTATTCTTAAATCGACACATAATAACCAAAACACACGCGCAATGGTCTCTTCCCGTGCGTGCCAAAAAGGAGACCGAAAGGTGGCGGGCTTGCCGCTTGCAAGGTTAAAGTTAATAGGGAGTACAAGGGTGCACGACAAAAGAAGAAATGACACCACACACCGAAAACGGTCAGAACTACAGTAACAACAAATCGGATCGCTGTGATCACAAGACGCATTATCAGCGAAACCATTTTTTTTTTCGTTTTTGGTCACTTTTTTTCACTTGGGTTTAGAGACCCCCATCCTTGCGCAAATGGGCGGTAGCGCACACACTACATGCTCGCTTGGGGGGAAAATGAAGCGAGCACCAACAAACCAAGAGAATAAAACAAACAGCACTGCACACTCAGCCCGGCTGCCAAGACTTTCCCCTCGTTCTCGACTAACCGCACACACTCTAGCATGCTTAACGATGTCGGCCGTCGCTCACGAGCCTCGAAGTACCTTGGCTTATACCCATACTACAGTACTATTTTCCTGGAAGATTTATAATTATATTCCCAATTGTGCCAAAATTAATGCTAGTAAAATGGATATAAGCCTTCGTAGAACCACAGCACACCCACCTTCGCTCCTTGACGTATGTGGCCAGCTTTACCACCTCCCCGCCGCGTCCATTATTGATAGCCTCGCCCGTCCGGCTGCGCCGCTCGACCCACATTCTTCGGCTGGCTCTCCAAACACATTCATCGCTGTTGCTGATATTACGACCGTCTCTATGTTGACGGCTTCGACCTCTATCACGCTTGGTGGCATCACCGCCATCGATCCCGGCGTCTACTATACGTGTAGCAGCCTTGGCGAGGTGCTGGTAGAGGAGAAACGGAGGCGTGTTGGGAACCGGGTGCAGTCGTGATCCCGCGTTAGTGCGGTACCCTGTAGTGCAGGGCCCCAGTTTAGTGCAGGGCCCCAGTTTAGTGCAGTGAAAACTGCTTTGTTATTTGTCGCGACCTCGTTCTACAGGATACCCCACTATCCCGAGATAGTTCGGGGTCCCACTTCAGTGCGGGTGTTGTTGTCTGTGAAGGCACCGCACTAATGAGGGACCACGACTGTAACCAGAAAGTTATTAAAATAATGAAGTGACGTTTGTTGATCCTAGGGATGACGTAGGTGGCAGGTGCTGCTGTGGTCTACGTGGCATCGTAGTTTCGGGCATCGTAAGTGGCTTCTGGGATGGTGCGTGGGGTGGCCGCAGGTACCCGCAGTGTTAGCTGGATGGGGGTCGAAAAATCGATATGTACGGAGCTCTGGAGTGCTGATGATGCTGATGGTCATGTTTCAGACGCTTATAACGTGACCGTGTTCGATCTGTCTCGTCTATCCTAGGACAATACGTAGTACGAAGGGGTACTATTTACGCGACAGGAAAACCCTTCCCGAATATTATCGGATGAATCTCAATTTTTTACTGCGCCCAATATTTATACCAGATAAAGTTAGCCTCAACAGTCAAGAGCGTTGATAAAACAACAAGAAGGCCCCTCGCCTTACCCTGCGCATGGCCTCGATCGCCCGCACATGCCGATTGGCTTTCGCAACTTCCGCCCGCCGATGAACGTAGCTGTCCAGCATGCTCCATACGTCGGTACTCGATACATCGGAGCTGCCAGGCCGCAACGCTTCAAAGGTACTGTCGCCTTCCCCGCCTTGGTCTTTCTCGCGATCCCCACCATGGTCGGCGTTACTCCAACGGCTGACGCTTATTGTGCTGTCACCGCAGCAACTGCTACTGCCGCTGACAACACCTTTACAGCTATTTCTTCTGCGCTTTTTACCTCCTGCCGACGACTGGAGTCCCTCGTCGGCAGCTCTATTGTCCAGCGCCGCCAGAGCATCCGCACCCGCGTACGATCCAGTCTTCACGAGTCCACCTCTTCGGCGATCCGGCGGGCGGGCCGGCACTAACAGCGACGACACTCTAGAAGAATTTATATCGGTCTGGTCGCCAGCAGTCTTGCTTGTATCGTCTTTTCTTCCTCCTTTTTCGCACCCTGGCAACACGCCAAACCCCACGCTGGTGTCTTCACGCCCTTTCACCCTGCTCCCCACCCCTTCCTTGGTTACCCTACTAATACTCCCCACCCCTTCCTTGGATACCCTGCTATCGTCCCCTCCCCGACTGAGCCTGCACGCCTCCTCGCCATCACGACACATCAGCTTCGCGCGCCCCGTAGGGGGAGAGGGCCTTGGTGACGGTCGGGAGTTCCAGGTCCCCTTGACCGGTGGCACCCGCGTTCGCAGGGCGTAGGTCGGGTAAGGACTGATTCGCGGAGTGCCAGTGGGTCTCTTTGGCAAAAACGAGATGTTCAGTTGGGCCTGCAGCTCGGCGATGACTGTGTCCGCCCGTTTATTTTTTCTGTTACGGTTTGCGATGGGGGGGGGCGCACGCGAGAGAGCGGAGTTATATGATCGATCGACATACATTCGTTGACAAGGTGTGGGGTTGGAGTGGCGATTGCGCAATGAGTCATCCCACGGTAGGGGTTGAACTTTTTGGGGTCAATAGTTCCTGACCGGTTGAGCCCCTGGAGTGAGAAACCACCAGTTGATATGATCATTTTACGAGTGTGTTTTGTTTAGGACTAGCAGGTAGACATGTTGATCGGGTTGCGCGAGCGAAAATCTTGGAAGTCATGTTTCGGGTGAGATATTGAGCTCCTCATGTCAGGAGC
>JBBMKB010080598.1:0-12544 GCA_037833945.1 Alaria marginata
AGGGGCCATAACGTAGATAAGTGTTATCCGAGTGTTACGTTATCCGACCTGTGCAATAGTACCAACCCGCGTCCAAGTCCGTCTCTCGTTAAACTGGCCGCCGTCAGACAACCCCCTATCATACCCCAGAACTTTCGATCGAGTAACATCAGCCCGTGCCCATTTTCGTCTCTGTTTGAACTGATCGCCGCCGGGTAACGCCCCACCCCAGAAGATTCGACCGATCAGTATCAGCCCGGGTCCGTTTTCGTCTCTCCTTGACCTGTACCAGGTATAGCACTACATTCCCGTTTTTGTGGGACATACCACTTGGCTTTATAAACTATTAATAGGATAATTTTTTTAATCGGAAAAACATAGTAAAACATTTTCCACACTAATTCCAAGTAGTTTGTCCCCAAAAAACGTGGGTGCAGTTCTAAAGGGGTTAAGCTGACCACCGTCGTCTGATTGCCACCCCCCGGCTGCATCTGCTACGATACCTTCGGCAATCGAAGGCCGGCGTTAATTTCGCGAAAGGGTACCGCGTCACTCGCCTCTGGGGCATCGAAGAAGAGGGGACCTTTCCAACTTTGGAGCGATCGCCTCAGCACTCTGTCCTGAAGAAAACCCTCCCGAGGAGCTTCGGCCCGGCCGACCCTAACTTTACGGAGTGCCGAGGCGTGGTTCTCTCTAACACAAACACCGGGGAGGAGGTAAGGGCTAAAAGCTAGAAGCTAGAAGCTAGAAGCTAGAAGCTAGAAACTAGAAGCTAAAACCTAGAAGCCAGAAGGTATACGCTGAAATGTATGAGCTATGCGCCGCCGTGTTGGGCCTTTGGTTGTCGAGAGCTGCAAGCAGTGCAAGTCACCCTCTTGGGCACTCGGTTGTCGAGGGTTATAGGCCACCCTCTTTGGCCTTTAGTTGTCGAAGTTCTCTCGGGCCATGAGTCGCCTACTTGGGACTTGAGTTGTCAACGGGTATGAGTCACTCTTTTGGGCATTTGATTGTCGAGGGCTTTACGCCATCCTCTTAGGCATCTTGGTTGTCGAGGGCCGCAAGCTGTAAGTCACTTTCCTGGGCCTTCGGTTGTCGTGGCACATCTAGATGAAGAAAATAGGGCGGGTGACAACGTTGTCCATGCATGGGAACGACAGCACTGTCGATACACTGCGCGCGATCCGATTTCTTCTTAGAAAATCTGGCTCCCAGCTTCCTGAAGGAACAAGATAGCTGGTCGGCCTTCGATGTTGACTTTTGTTATTTACCGGTAAATCGGTCGCCGTTCGCTCCCCTCCCCTCTCCTCTCCGTAAGTATATGTGAGGCCAACACATGTGGCATGATACCAAACACCTTGTACGCCGTGTTTCAACATTTCAACACTGTTTCACACAAGCATTGCAACCTTCGAGCAGGTCTGGCTCGCGGCTCGCTTCGTCGTACTCGGCATCGGCTCGATCCCCAATTCCGAGCTGTTTCGCGACAGCCTTGAGCTATCCTCGGACGGCGGCATCATCACCGACTCCGCGTTACGCACCAGCCATCTCTCCGGGGACGTTTTCGCGGCGGGAGAGATCGCCTGCGTGCCAGCACCTCTCGGGGGAATCGACGAAAAAACTCACTTGGCGACGACTTTACGATCGGAGCACGTGCAGGGGGCGAGGGAGATGGGCGCACACGCGGCTAAGATGATGCAGGGAGGCACCACGGCGACAGAGCCATACGACCCTGTCCCGCAGATGTACTCGAGGTCGGTATTTTTGACGGTTCATCTTTATTTCGACCGTTCTGGCTTGAGGCATGTTGCGCCGGAGGGTCGTACGGTGGTGTTTCTTTCTGGTTTGGGCGACTAATCCTTAGATCGAATCCAGGGTTGGTCGTGTCGACAGGGTTTTCACCGTCAATGACAGCCGCATTATATACGTGTTCTATGAAACATCCCTCGAAAGCTGTTAGAAAATGGGGAGGAACTCGCTCCTTTGCAGCCATTTTAGTCTATATACTTCGGGCATTCCTGCTCGTCGTATCGTCGATGCTCGCGTCACCCATGGCAGAATATTGGATGTTTCGTGGAAGTTGTACGGTTTCACGCGGGGGGAGGCGTGCGTGCTTGGTATGGAAACGTTCGCGGCGACGAGAATGTTCGGGGCTTTCTGGCTGCACGGTGGAAGGATAGTAGGTGCTTTTCTCGAGGTGAGGGGTCTGCTTTTTTGCCATGGAACAGTCAGCCCCCTACTATTACGGGGGAACATAGTTAATAGGACCAAATATTGGGAGTAAAAATAGAGAAATATATAGGTTTTTGTGACTACGGTAGGTACTGTTAACTACGTTCCCCCGGAGTAGTAGCTACACAGAGAACGCCGAGTAGAACTTTTTTTTTTTTTTTACGCAAAAAGAGACATATGATACGACGTCATTTTTTCGAACAAACGTCCAACAAAGCGATGGAGAATTCAGCCCCCTGGCTGCGCAGAGAACGTAAAGTGTTACTTTGAACTGTGTTTGTTTTACTTGAAGCACGCGAAGGAGACAGGATGTCATGTGTTCAGGCAAACGTCCAACAACGCCATCAACACACCTCTTGGCCATCACGAAAGAAACCTTTGCTGTGCCCGTGGGTTCAATCAATGTCTGAGCACGACCTTCCCCTGTATACTATGAGTTTCTTTATCGCTGCAAAAATGATCTCACACCGATTCCACGTATTTCCCCCTTAAAAAGGTGGGTACTTTTAAAGGGGTTGAAGCTGATTTTTTATTTACAGTTGTAATGAATGTGCGAGGGGTGTAAACATGCCGGCACTCTCTTTCGCCCGGTGTCAAATGCAGTCGATCCATCTGAATCGGCGTGCTTAATCGTTCGCAGGAAGATCCATCTTCCGGAGTGGACCACTCTGCCACGCTGGAACGCATGGCCAGGGAGCAGCCGGCGGTGCTGAGTATGAAACGCCTGCGCAAGGCGAGTAAAACCATTATCGTCCAGATATCCTTGCGATTGATGTTAATATGTGTAGTGTGCTTTTCTTTTGTGTTCTTCCATGTAGAGGCCTTATGTTGGGCGGCTTAGGGCCACTTGCGCGTGGAGCTAGCCTATGTATTCCTTTGCAATTCTGAAGCCTTTGAGCTTTGATAGTTCGCGAAATACGCCGCCGCCATCGAGTTGTTTGTCGCGTTGCTCGGAATAAAAATGGGGGTAAACCCCCTACCTGTGCTCAGTCCCGGCACTGTCTGAATGCGAGGGTCTACGGCTGTACGACTACGGCCATGCATGAAATGAGTACAACCCCGTCCCTACCGTGGCCGCGATCCTTGCCTACAGTGCCCCCTGGAGAGGCTGCTGGCGGACCCTCACTGCCTGGCTCCCCCTTTGCTAGGAGTTGGCGAGTTCCATGCGGACACGGACGAAGCAAGCATCGAAGAAGCCTTCCGTAAATATGCCGGAGCAAGCAGTAAGGTATGTACATTAACAGTACGCCTTCACCCTTCAGCATGGTGTGCTGGTTTCTTCATCGTGGTGTGCTGGTTTCTTGTTGGGACAGACAAACATGTGTCCTTTGAAAACAAGGACTAACCCGATAGTGTATAGTATGCTTTTAGCAGGCGTTTGCTGTACCTCTCTCCGGCGCTATGTTTGCCTTGGAAGGCTAATATAAAGGGAAAACATATCGTACAAAGAATAACTGGACAGAAAACTAAACCGAACTAAAAAAGAGGGGGAAAGTATGCTTCGTACTGTAGAAACAGAAGATCTATGTAAGCTATACAAGGGAGCGATGCTGTGTCACCGAAGCAGCCGTGCAAGTATTTGATGTGTAGTATTTAGTTCCTTCACAAACCATTCAACTCTGATTCCAATTCTACGTCGAACTGCTTTGTTGTCCGGGGGGGCACAGGATTTGCCAGTACATGTTCCAAATGATTGTATATAATTTGCACATCAATTGTGAAGTTGTTGATGCTTACGTGCGTGACCGATGATGGAGAAAGAACTCAGTCGTTTGTGTTAACGTAAGTGATTGGTGACCGATAGCGCACTCGCTTGTGTCAACGTGCGTGAGAGATTGCCGACAACGCACCCATTCGTTCGTGTTATTAACGTGTGTGATGGATTATTTTGGGTTTCTCTTGGTTTTGTTCTATAATGTAATAGGAGCGCTTATGAGTGATCAACGTTGAAGCTCAAGCTGCACATTGACTGGAGGATGGAAAAAACAAAAATAACAATAACATCGGTTGAACTCGTTTTGTGTCAACATGCGTGGTGTATGATCGATACGACGCAGGTGAAGAGGTCAGACATGGGTTTGGTGATGAAAGACCTCGGGGCGGACTGGGATAGCGACGAGCTTTTTGACGCCCTCAAGGCCTTGGATCCGTCAGACTTCGGTTCCGTCGACTTCTCAGACTTCGTGCAATGGTGGCTCAATTGACGCTACTCTGTACTAAAATGTCACGAGACGGCAGTTTTGGGTGCCGTCAGTCAACTGTTTAGGAGCTCCCACACTAAACCTAGTATATTACGTCTAGACGGCCGTCTGTCACAGGTCTAAACTGACGTCTCCTGAGTCATTTGGTCAGTGCCCCGTGTATCTATGTATGATATTTCTAGGAAAACTTTTGAAGAAAACATATATGTATATACCATGCGCGGTTGCGCGCGGGGGTGGGTGCGTACTGATGCCACACCACGCTTTCAGAGATGAGAGCTCTTCCGAGAAAAACTAAACAGTTATTGCTAGGGTGTTTGCGAGATACCAATTTTGGTTGGGGTAGGAGTTGGGTAGGAAGACATGTAATACTACAGTAGTAGTATTGAAACCGTCGAACGTCACAATCCAAGGCCAATCCAACCCACACAAGTTCAGCGAAAAATTAAGTTCGAACTGTGGGTTTCTACCATTTTTTTGTTTTGTAACCTATTGTTATCGTGGGTTGATTGGCCTTGGGTTATGACGTTCGTCGGTTTCAATACTATTATTATATACGAGCATTTTCCAAAGCAAAACAAAATGGAAAGCCCAAACTCCAAACTCCCAATCATAGTAGGGTGTTTGCGATGTACTATTAGTACTATTAATAGCTTTGGTTGGGTAGGAAGACATATAATAATCACAGCAGTACTGAAACCGTCGAACGTCATAATCCAAGGCCAACCCAGCCCACGAAAAATCAGCGAAAAAAACGGTTGAGAGATACGTTTTCCCACCATTTAGTTAATTTTAATAACCTATTTCTTTGATGGGTTGGTTGGCCTCGGGTTATGATGTTCGTCGGTTTCAACGCTATTGTTACACTTTTTTTTCCAACCCGACAGAGTTTGGAAATCGCAAACAACTTAGTGCTCCGGTTGGGTTGGTTGCTTTGGTAGTGCTCCTTGCTCACCCAAATATGCTGCTGCGCGGATGTTCATATGAAATGTTCGTACTGCACATTGGTGATTGATGCTGAAGAAATGCTGGTACTGTAGTGCTGGTACGTAAGTACGCAATAATGGTGGGCAGTTGGTGTGAGCGTAGGCTCAGGCTCAGTCTTGCGTATATATATGTCGGCTTGTTTTGTATTTTTTGGGGGACCGACAAAGCTAACATCTTAGACTATATTCAGCATCGATCGGGTATTTTTTCCACTCGAATCATTTTTGATCGGTGGACACGAAGTCGCACTCGTCGAGGCACACGGCACGAGCGTTGACGATAGAGGACCAAGTTAATACTGGGGGATTGAGGCCACTGTCGTGCAGTTGGTGGAGCCATTTTTCTTCCTGTCCTTGACGCCAATAAAATAAGACGTGATCATTTTAGCTATGATCTAGGCCTGGGTTTTAACCTGGGTTTTAACCAAGTTATCATCGCAGCCAAGCTTGGATTCGGCTTGTCACGAGGTGGTCTGAACTATTCACTGGGGTGACCACTGCATCTGGGTAATGTTTTTAGACTTACATGCAGGAGCAGTGACGACATCTGTAACGACGGCTTGTCCAGAAGGCCGTCAACGGCAAAGCCTCCCCCCGTTGATACGAAGTAGTGTGTAGGAAAGGAGAGGAGACAGGAGGGGTTCAGGTACTTGGTTGGCCGAATTGGGTAGTGACACATTCTACGATAGAGGTTCACCACTTTTTTTCTGAATCTCTTCACTTGAGGAGCTCTATGCCTCACCGAAAAACCGTTTTTGAGCAAACTGAAAGTGCAATCCGATGAGAAAACCCGTGGCCCATCTATACAAAAAAAGCGTACTGCAAAAATTGAATGACATTCCTACGATTTTGGGTTAAGGAGCCCCGTCATCCAGAAACAAAAAACGCCAAAAATGCTACCTCTATCGTAGAACCCGTCTATTACGGAGGAACGTAGTTAATAGGACCTACGGTTAACACAAAAACCTATACATTTATCTATTTTTACTACCAATATTTGGTCCTATTTACTATGGTCCCCCGTAATAGTACAGTATAGGTATAGTACTGTATAGGAGGAGGTCTCATCCACGACGCATGCTACGGTATTTGTGTCGCTTTCGCCAAAAACAAATCCGACTTGTGGGGCTTCTGAACTATTTATAGCGCACTGATATTAACACTATTCATTCGCTAACATTAATGCCCGATATTGTTGGAGCTCAAGTCGTGTTTTACAGTAGTATCGTTCTTTTTATGCGTCGGCTCTGGGATTGTTCACCGGGTGGCACTTTCGTTTTTCTCAAAACTCAGTGTTTGGACGAGGTACAGAGCAATCCTCAAGTGAGGATCTCATCAAATTTAGATGCCACAGCAGTACCTCTATCGCAGCATGCATCCGGCAGACTGTCATCCCTGTGGGTTTTTTGTTGTTGTTGTTTTTTGGGGGGGGGGTTTAAGTTAGGGGTTTGAACCTCTTGGAAAGCATGATCTAAGGTCGCCCAAAGCGCGGGGGCGCGGGTTGGCAACATTCGATTAAAACTGGCGAGCAATGTGGGGAATGCTGAAATCTTTGTGCGGCAAAAGCTAAAAGGCCTGCACTGGGGAGGAGTAGCAAAGGGGGAAAAGCCTGTGATGACGGGTTGTTTCAGCAGGTCGCCGAGCGTAAAACCCGTTCGAGACGAGCTCATAATGAAAACAACGATAAAAACCTTTGTAAAAGTAACAAGTCGTCTGTTTATCTACGTAACAAAGGATGTATTCACGAGTTATCTGTAGAACCGGCAATGACAGTGGTTGCTTGGGAAGTTTGTGGAAGAAAAATTGATAAAATATAAATTACGAGACAACTATTCGACGGGTGCATAATCGGGAGTCGACCCCGTAATACTGCATACTGGCGGAATATTCATACAGCACACAGCACTTATCTATCTGACACATTGTGAAGACTGATGTGTATGGCTTACTTGATAGCATTGCACGAAGGCTAGACTCTGGTCGGTACGTGGTGCAGCTCAGGAACACTGCGATTCAATCGTGAGATGCCCATTAACGACGCTAAACTCATCATTTAAAACCGAACGTGTCGTTCACGACTCCATAGCATCCATCGAATAATAATGTCTTGCGAGGTCAAAAGCTCGCACAGACCTCGATCATAAAAAAAAGACTGCAGTAACTGCAGTAAAGACTGCACTGCAGTAACATGGTATTGTGTGTGGTCGAATATTATAAGGTAATAACATGTCGTGTGTGCCTGTTGCGCCGCTCCGTCGATGCCCCCCCCCCAAGATCCCCAAACCTTCAATCGTAATCCAACGAAACGACAAAACAACGCAAGCCTGCCCGCCCGCAGTATCGCGTGGGCACCGCCGCCCCAAAGGAGTAGCAAAGTGCTCAGAAGGCACGGGGGGGCACACCTCCCACCTTGTCGGCTTAGTCTATAGCCACACCAAGTGCGTCACAACACAACCTTGTCGGCCTATAGCCAAAACCACGCACAACACAACACAACAAACATCAATAAATGCATTCGTACATACACTTATTTTCTCTGGCATATACGTGTAACACTGCTGGCAGCCAAGACAAGTCAAGTCGAGTCAGTCCATCACAGAAAATCGACCGTCAGCCTACTATAATAATACGTGGCACGGGCGAAGGCCTATTCTGTTGCTTTTGCAAGTCTTCTTTTGTTTTCTTTTATTACAACCTACGAGTACAAAAACAATTTGTATTGTTTTCCATTTTTTACATGCTACATATAACACGCCCAACAAACTGATTTGTTTTGTGTTTTTGTAGCATCATATTGGACGCCGTTTGTTTTGAGACGTGGCATCCTGAAACAAAATGGTCGGAACCCCAATATTATAACGCAAACTATAAAGCTGGAACTTCCCTCCGCGTAACGATATGTCACGATTCACGCCAAAATATGTCACGATTTAGGCCAAATATGTTCCGTTTCACGCCTAAACGGCCCGTAACGTTAAGGTTTATCCCATAGCGTCGTCTAGCTCCTCATCCTCGTCGAACTCGCCCTCCTCCTCCGCCGTGGCGTCCTGGTACTGCTGGTACTCTGACACAAGATCGTTCATGTTCGACTCGGCCTCTGTGAACTCCATCTCGTCCATGCCCTCCCCGGTGTACCAGTGGAGGAACGCCTTCCGCCTGAACATGGAGGTGAACTGCTCCGCCACGCGCTTCCACACCTCCTGGATGGCCGTGGTGTTGCCCACGAAGGTGGTGGACATCTTGAGCCCCTTGGGCGGGATGTCACAGATAGACGCCTTGACGTTGTTGGGGATCCACTCCACGAAGTACGAGGAGTTCTTGTTCACGACGTTCAGCATCTGCGCAAGACGATTGTTGGGTGGGCGAGGAAAAAATAAGTAAAAGGGAAGACGGCCCATACACATCACATGTCTACACGATACTCGCACTATTACGGGGGACCATAGTAAATAGGACCTACGGTACACACAAACACCTATATATTTACCTATTTTTGCTAACAATATTTGGTCCTATTAACTACGTTCCCCCGTAATAGAGTGGCGTACGACGAGTTCTTGTTGACGACGTTCAGCATCTGTGCACGGCGATTGGGTGGGCGGAAAAAAATTAATAAGAGGGCAGACAGACGTGTAAGAGGGCAGACAGACACGTCTGCCTGTGGTACTCGTACAAGAGTGGAGTAGGAGGAGTTAGTTCTTGTTTACAACGTTGAGCATCTGCTCACGGCGATTGTTGGGTGGACGGGGGGAGAATAACTAAGAGGGCACACAAACATCACACGGCCACAGAGACACGCTACGGTACGGGGGATACAAACATTTTCTCAGTTCCCCACATGAGAAGCTCTATACCTTAACTAAATAGCCAAGTTGCCCCGGAAGCATTAGTTAGCGCACTCCGGAAACAACAAATACTGTATATACAGTAGTAAAAACCAAACGGGATAGAAATATCTCGAGTATTGCTTGGGTAGTTGTTCAGTTGAGGAGGAATGGGGATACTATGCATACCCGTTGGTCAGAAGATAAACGGGCCCAAAAATGGTCCCTCTACCGCACGTAGCATGGCTCTACACGGCGGTACTTGTACTATTTAATAGCATTTAATAGCACTGACGTGTTCCACGATAGAGGTAGCACTTTTTGGCGTTTTTACTTTCTGGATGACGGAGCTTCTTGACCTAAAATCGTCGCAATGTCATTCTATTTTTGCAATACTCTTTTTTTGTATAGATGGGCCACGGGTTTGTTCATCGGATTGCACTTTCAGTTTGCCCAAAATCATTTTTTCGGTGAGGGTATAGAGCTCCTCAAGTGAGGAGATTCAGAAACAAATGGTAAACCTCGTATCGTAGAATGTGTCCACAAACCTTAAATACGAAGGCACACGAACAACAGACCAAGGCTATGGCAGAAGCATTCTCACTACCGGTTTATGCCAGCTGGTCAACGCGAGTGGCTTTGTACCTCACTCAAAAACTGACTTTGTTTGCGCAGTGTAGCAGACACGTGCATGGCGGCGGTGAACATCGCGAAACCGGAAGGCTCGAAAGCGCTTGAGACTGAAAATGTGGAGGGTAGTCGCTCGCACGAGCTGTAAAAGTGACCCCCCTACCGCAGCCTTGATCAACGCATGTCTACGACACACTGTAGTAGTAGTACTATTACGGGGGACCATAGTAAATAGGACCAAACATTGTTAGTAAAAAAAAAGTAAATGTAAAGATTTTTCCATGCACCGTAGGTCTTATTTACTATGGTCCCTCGTAATAGTTTTATTTTAATCCTTACTTGTTAGACTACCGTTATTACATTTGCAGTCCGACAATGTGCAGCTCTGATTCTAGTCATAGTTTCCAGCTCAACTCGTGGGAGGTTTTACCTTCGGCGACCTTCTGGACTACAGTATAGCCGTGGTCATAGGTGTCTTCCCTTCTCCCCACCGGTACGTGCATTCATTTTTATCGCGCATAGGGCTCAGCATTCCCACTATCGATCAGCATTTTTATAGTCGTCGATTTCCATCGAACATTCTAACTCACGCTCTCGCGCCTTCCGCTATTGAATAGCATCAAAACAAGTAGGAGGGCAAACAAGCAACACGTGTCTACGTACGGCATGGTAGTAGCATAATAATAAGCAAGAGGGCGCACGAATAAAACATGCCCACACAATACTATAGTAGTTTTACTGTATCAGTAGCAGTAGTCGTGGGTGTGTGCTTGTACGGTGGGACTAATTAAACGATCGATGCCCCCGCCACGACAACCATTTGAATGGAGGCGTTTCGTCGGCGGAGGGTATTTCAAACGCTATTAATACGTAAACGTTTTAACGTCTGAAGATAAACGGCGATGGTTATTCAAACGCTCGTGCACTGAACATAATAGGTTATTTCTACAAGTTTTTCGCCACTCACGGTTACTTGGATCAGTAAAATATGTACGCCGACCGGCACGAGGCCATAGTAGCGGCGGTTTAGCACTGAAAGAGATAAGTATAAAACATTAAACACCACCTCCTAACTGACGAACAAAAATGATGAGTACAAGTACAGCATTGGCCTCACACGATGCTGGGATATGGGGATGGTGACATTAGCATCCAACTTACAATGTAAGGACTTCTATGACACAAGCGCACGCATCATTTGATCCTTTTGATGCTACCCATACGGCTGCGAGCCCCCGCAATCGTTCGTGAACGATTCATAAGACCGCCCTTTTAATTTATTATTGATGCTATACACGAGTCTAAACATGGTCTAATTCGTATGGTACCAGTACTGTAGCATCACACAGTTGAACGTAACACACAACACACAGCACACAGATCGAAATCCGACCCAAATGCATCTAAAGAGCTAACCACAACCAAGATAACCAGCCTATCTGTCGCACTCCGCTTTACGGCACGAATGATAGCGGTGAGCCGGCGGAGGCGGTTTCGCCACCGACTCACCTTTATCATTCGCGCTGTGGATGGGGGTGAGAGAGATAGCCCGGTCATTTTTATAAAAATATATTTCAAACACGTCAGCTGTGAGTTGTACCAATTGAATGGTCGACACCCATCTTTGCAAGCTGCGTGCTACTTCGGCCACGCGTTTATATAGATATATTCCATTTTGGTCGTGGCGAGCTCTTTGAATGCTCTTGGGTCGCATTGCAATAAATATTGCAATTGCAATCCTCTTTGAGAGTATCCGAAGAGCAAGCCACGGCCAAAATGGCCAGCCTATCCCTCGCACTCTGCTCTACGGCACGAAGGATAACGGTGAGCCGGTGGAGGCGAAGTCGGACCGGCTCGTCTTTATCATTTGCGCTGTGGATCGGAGTGCGAGAGATCGTCTGATCATTTTGGTCGTGTCTAGTTCTTTGGATGCTCTTGGATCGCATTGGAGTACAGCTTGCATGCCGATCCAAGAGCATCCAAAGAGCAAGCCACGACCAAGATGGCCAGCTTATCTCTCGCACTCCGCTCTACAGCACGCATGATAATGGTTAGCCGGTTGAGGCGGTTTCGCCACCGGCTCTCCCTTTATCATCCGCGCTGTGGATCGGAGTGCGGCAGATAGGCGAGTCATCTTGGTCGTGACTACCAGGTAGCTCTTTGGATGCTCTTGGGTCGCATTGCAACATGTGTGCTGTGCGTAGTGTGCTACGTTCAGGTGTGTTGTGAAAAATTGTGATTCAAGACAGGCAGCATCAACAGTAAAAGTGGTGATGCAAACAAGCCCCCTGTCACGGACAAGCCGCCAACAAAACACCGTACTTAAGCCCACCTGCTCGTCCACCTCCTTCGTCGACATGCGTCCGCGGAACATCACGGCGCAAGTCAGGTACCGCCCGTGGCGAGGGTCGGCAGCGCACATCATGTTCTTTGAGTCGAAGCACTGCTGGGTCAGCTCTGGCACGGTGAGTGCGCGGTACTGCTGGGAGCCGCGGCTGGTGAGGGGGGCGAAGCCGATCATGAAGAAGTGGAGACGGGGGAAGGGCACCATGTTCACGGCGAGCTTGCGGAGGTCGCAGTTAAGCTGGCCCGGGAAGCGCAGGGAGCAGGTGGTCCCGCAGATGGCCGCCGACACGAGGTGGTTCAGGTCGCCGTAGGTGGGCGTGGTGAGTTTGAGCGTCCGGAAGCAGATGTC
>JBBMKB010080609.1:0-12544 GCA_037833945.1 Alaria marginata
GTCCCGGCATTGTAGGGATGCGAGGGTCTATGGTCTTATGACTACGGCCATGCAAGAAATGAGTACACCCCCCCCTGTGCGACCCCGGCTGGTGCGTTCAAACGTCTGGCGCCTAGAACAAATGGGACGAAAACACGAAACCACATATAATACATGGTTTGATTTCAAGAGTGGCTCGCAGGTGCTTGCTGGTTTCCGGTTGGTTGAGGCTTGAAGAGAGGAGTGATTATGTTTGAGGGCAGAGGGTAACTTGATCATAGAGTGAGCTGAAATCGCGCAACTACGGTAAACACCAGCTGATGTATGGTCCAAGAACTTTGACGCCGAAGAACAGGACGGGGGTTGGCCTTTTCGCGACCCGGTAGGCGTTTTTTTGCGGTTCGCCAAACATACCAGATTTGCAATTTCGAGTCCTGGACGAGCGGCAGCGAGATGTGTTGGGTGTACCCAAGGCACATACAGCCAAGGGCATATATTAGAAGGCAGTAATAGGGGTCGGGGAGCATGCCACCATCTGCGGGGCGGTTGGGTTCCAGAGGGTCGGTGGTCTGGAGGTGATGGCTTTCGTGAACCCCCTTCGTACAAACACCAAGCTACCTACCCCGTTTCAGGTGGAGTTATGATACGTAGGGATCTTGCAGTGACTCGACTGTCACAACGCAAATATGCGTGACACTGTGCACGACTGAGCCTCAATACGTTTTCATTACACACTTATTAATAAGGAAGCACTGTGTATTCTAGACGCGTGGCGTATTCATTGTTCTTGGTTTGGAAGAGCCGTGCATGCAGGTATCGAGGAAGCATGTGTGCAACAGGGTTGATGGACAGCGGAGTCATCGCACGGTAGGGGTTCCGCGTTTGGGCCACCGGTTGAGCTCCTCAAGTGAGGAACTGCCGGCCGGTATGTCTACTTCACGATTATCTTTGTTTTAGGACTATCCCGTATAAATGTTGATCGGTTTGGACGAACGAGTGCCTTGACAGTCACGTTCCGGGTGAGATATTGAGCTCCGCATGTTGGGAGCTCAGGCACTCATGCTGCGCGCCTACCGTGGGATGACTCAACGCAATGACTGAACTCACATTGAAGTGCCCCACCACTTCCAAAACGAGGTGGTCAGAAGGAAAGCGACACACACCTACCACGTAGAGTCGGCCTACTAGAAACCTGACGCATTTACAAGGCCCCTACAGCAGGCAAAGGATGGCTTCCAATTCCACAGGAGTGTTGGGTGAGTACGAGGCCACGCTAAGTAGCATGTCGTTTTGCGTGCCCATGTTTCTGATTTGAGCGTTTTCAGTGAGGGCCGTTCCCGGCAAAGGCCGATCTTAGCATCGCGTTTATTTCGGTGGTGCTTTAAGTTCACTGTTTCTAGAAGTTAGTTTGGTAGCAGCAGGAACGTCTATCGTTTGAAAATGACTGCGCTATCAATAACGTATTTGCACACGTTCCACGGCGAATAGGACGGAGTGCCAGTCATAAAAAGATAGCAACCTCGGCTTCCAAACTAGAAGCACAGCAACGATGCGTAGCAACCTCACTTTGATGGTGGGGAGCCGTAGCAAACGCGTCGTCATGTGTGGTACAACGCTGAGGCGACATGCACAAACGTTCGGGCGGGGCGGCGTATAATCACAACGTGTGGGTCGTCGCATTCATTTCCGTCGCCAACGGACAAGACGACAAAATTAAAAACATGGGGCCTGCCTCGTCTCTCTCCTCTTCTCTCGTGATGTCAACGGCTGTCTCGGTCACCGGTACTCTGTGTCCACCGTGAATCGTTTTCCTTGCTGCTGCACCCCATGTAGATACCATTAAATGAACGCATACTTGAATACAAAACACATTATTCCCAAACCAGGTGCTGATTATCCCGAAGGATGCGCATATGGCGTTGACGGAAGTAAATATGAAAATTAAAACATTATACTCGGTCGTTTGTGGCTTCGCTTTCTTATGCGTTAATAACATCGCACTTTACTTCTACCTGTATCACCGCGTTGATGCCCTGTTGGTATGGTGCCACCGCGCATGTATGGTTTGACCGAGGACGGACCCAAACGTACATCGTCTATCCAGCACTGTACATGATGTCATGTGTACCACTTTCGCTGAACTTTGGACATCGGAATCACCGAGCACACCATATTCACCAAAAAAGCGATAGCATTGAACTCATGCAACCTCAGCCCGCACCCACAATATTGCTTTATCTTCAGAAACCGTACGCGTGCGCTGTCCTGTAAAACGAACGGCAGTAGGGCCATGTCGCTCTCATAAAGAGGACATACCCGGCCAAAAGCGTTCGCGCTCGAGTGACACCGTGATCGCCGATACTACAACAGCAGGAATAATAACGTGATATGATGCCTGTGATGGACGTCAAAAGATTCGCCACTACTCTAAAGTAATACCGCTACTCTGTTTGAGATTATGATTGTACGACAGTCTCGGCGCCCTGGCTTGTACTTATGATGTCCGAAAAACGCCTGTTACTTGAGCCCTACGAGCCACTGCATTCTAGAACAGTGTTACTGTATTGGGAAAGCGTAGGCACGAAATGTGTGGCATTTCACGCACTCGGAAGGTGGCGGGGCTATAGAAAGACCTTCCAAGGTACCGCCGTCGTCAGCTTGCACAGGTTGCTTCGGGTCTACCTTTCGCCCCTGCCGCCAATCTGATCGGTTCATCCAACCTGAAGAGCAGCGTCAGGCTCGTTGTTGCTTTATTGAATGACTTGTCCGGGCTGTGACTGGACGAGGTCAGGGCCATTGATATCTCCCTGGATGTTGTGCTCGGGTTGCTGCTGGGCGAGGTCTGGAACATCGGGGGCTTGTTCCTACGAAGGAGGGCACGGTTTACGAAGAGGGGGGAACAAGGGTTGGCAGCAGAGAGAAAATGGCGCGGGGTAACACGTCCAGCAACTGCGCCCCTTATTTGGTGGTCGAGGTGGGCTTCAACAAGTGCGTTGAAAACCAAGCCACACAAACTCAGCAGAGGTAGAAATGGCCGCGGCTGGTCTGCTCGGTAGCAGAGGTCGTTTGCGTCGTTGGCTTAGACTGCACGGCTAAATCGATGTGCTGAGATCTACTTCGTGTCGCAAATGAAACTGCAAGCATCGAACATATCACGGATATCCGAACGAATCGCCGCGACTATGAGGACCACTCACATCATCGCTGCCGGCGGGAAAAGGGACGACGAAGGGCCCGTCGACAACCTTGGAGCCTATATTCTGAAGTAGGTCCCGGAACTTTTCCTGAAAAAGCGACACTCTGTTGACCATATCCGTCTCTGCCCTTCCTCTAAGTCTCGTCATGCGATCCCTTGTTTTGTCCCAGTAGACCATCAGATCCGTACCCAGGGCGAACACCGGTATGGCGTAAAAATGACTCAGAGCGCCCAGCGAACAGAAGTCATGCACTTCAGCGAGAATTGATGGCCATGTGTCGGGTTCCCCTGCCGTGCCCGCCATACCCGCAATGGCGAACGTGTTGTGAATTTCCTGACTACTCTCGCGTAACGCAGTCCCAATGAGGTTTATCCAGTGCCGGAAGCTCTTAGTTGCATTACCGCCTTGGTGAGTGAACCTCATTAAACTAACCCCGAGGATTCGAGGATTGCCACCCGGAATTTTCAGATCAGGCGGCAACTGCTCGCTGTGCACGAGCGTATTGCGGGCCGTGTCTCTCGTGACAAACCATTTCCGTAGCACAGACGGTAGTGCTTTGATAGCGTTGTGTGAGTGAAAGTCCGGCGTGCATGGGAGGAAGAGGTAATTGGACGTGAGCACGATGTGCATGTTGAGTGAGCCCACATGGGGGTTGCAATCGACGATCACGATGTCGGCTCCACACTTGCGCGCCGTCAAGGCTATAGCCTTGTTCCACGCACCCGGCGCCGCTCCATCTATAACCAGATTACTGGCGTACGCCATTGTTACCTTCTTCTCATATTCGGAAATGCGCTGGTGGCCAGGCAGAAGAAACAGGGCCCCATTGCAATCCGCCGGCAGCTCAATCTTGGTTACGTCGGCCGGCCCCCATGCTCCGAGCGGACTGCCACCCCCCGCAACCTGTACTACTGGCTCTAAGGTGGTGCGCAGATTGTTTTTCATTGCACGACCAGGGATCTGGAGGGACGGTGGCAGCGGAGCAAGAATGAAAGGGTTTCGTAAAAGAAGAAGGGCAGATGATCATTAAAAGGAGAGCAGAGTCGTATGTAAGGCTTGTCGAACATCCTTTAAAGTCTTGTATAGTCATTACGAAAACAATAACTTCTGTCGTGTCGTTGGAAGAAAAGGTGGCCTACAGTATTAGTATTGCTCCATATGATACGGAAAGGCTGAAGTGGCATGAGCACAGAATACAAACAGTAGCTGTAGTGGAGCGTGCTACTCGACGCAGTGGTGAAATGCAAGAGTTGCATGGTGAACCCCTTTGTAGCTGCACCCACGGTTTTTCTGATGTACTACGTACAGTACAGTTAGTGGTTGGAATAAATGTGGGATTATGCAGTTGCGGAAGAGTGGATACCAAAATCTTGTTGTACCATGCAACCGGTACGGAAAAATATCATGTACCCGGTTGAAAGCACCGCGGGCAGGCGCTGCGTACGCATTAGCCGAAGGTTGTGGAACGAACACATGCCTTGCCGCGGCAAGTAACGCCGTCTAGTTCTGAGTGTTTTTGCTGAAATTTTGTTGTCGAATGCTCGTCGACAAGCATTGCAAGGTTCATAAAGTTCGTGCAGTGTTTTTCTCGCGACCAGCGACCTAACAAATGTGCACGTCCCGAAAGGCCAGCCAAGAAGACATAAATACCGAAAGATATACAAAGACCAGCCGTATTGATACCGAGCGAGTCATCTCCTAGCAGGTAGAGCAGCGTACCGACTGGCGACGGTGGTCGTTTACGCTCACTAACAAACGCACACGAAGTGTCAACGAGGGTACCGACACACCACATCTACTGCATATCCACCCTGGACTGCGTTTGAAGACCAGGGCCGAGGCGCAGCAAGGATCTACACTTTCTGCTATTTACGGCTACTATCTTCATAGACTACACTCTGTGGCGCGAAGAACTGTGCGTTGCAGCTGAGACGCGCACGAAAGTCATGGATGTAGAGTCTCCCGTACGGACCCTACTGTAGTCAATAAAGTCAGGTACCCTGTAGAATCGAAGGCACGAATAGGCAAGAACAGACCGGGTGCTGAGAGAATATGAACTTAATCCTGGTACGAACAGTATACTGTAAATCGTAGGGGGCAACACGAAGGCAATAATACCTGATGATCGAAGAAACGACTGTAGTCCACGATCCCATTTTTAGTGTCCTCCTCGGGTTGATTGGATTTCACCCACTCCCGCAACAGGAGGCACGACAGGTCGCACTGTGGATCTGCATCGACCATGAGTACACGCTTCCCCTTAAAGGCAAACGCGAAACCCATAGCGTGACAGATCGTGGTCTTGGCGACACCCCCCTTCCGATTCCACACGGCCATGGTCTCAAAGCTGTGCTCTTCTCCGTGTCCCGGCAGATCTTCATCCGGCACGGGATACACCGCCCTTATTTCCTCCTTTAGCGTCGGGAACAGAGTAGCCATGTTCACTGCAGAAGGCTCGCTGTTGAGTTGCACGATATCCTGCGGGAACTTTGCTCTTGGGTGCAACCTCTTGTTCTGCTTTCTGCAACTTTAGGTGCTGTGATCTGATTGTATCGCTACCAGTAGGCCTACCCTTGGGCCACGGAGCTGAGCGATCGCACCTTTCTACAGACTTTGTCCTGGTCGCTACAGCACTAGGTCTACGGCGAGTAAAGACGACGTCTTGCCGGGGCACGTCTCTGTGACGCACTGGACGTGTGCTTCCATTCCAGTTCCTCACGGCCACGACGCTTCTATTGCCGCCGTTTCAGGCGAAATCTGACGGTTACAAATAATTCCGTTCGAACGGGAACACACTTCATCCTACGTACCAGGTATCATACAGTACAATAGACTACTCATGAAATACTTCAGATTTTACACCGCAATATCTGAAATACTTCAGTGCAAGTTCGACCGGTGGAGCGGTTGACACTCAGCTTGCTTTGAGTGAAATTATACTGAAGTTCAGAACCTACCTGTGTACAGTAGTCTATCTTATGTATCGTCCTGACCGTTGGGTCATGGAGTTTTTTCGAGATTGGCAACAAGGCACCCATGACACGGGAGTTTTTTCCGTGATACCCGATCATATGTGCTACCATGCCGTAAATCCAGGTTCTGCTGTCTTTGTTGGACAACGTAATCGATTATCCACCGGTTCGAGGCATACCACTTGTATCTGTACATCTGGGCCTTCATCCGTCACAACCACCGCGGGCCGAAATATCGCATCCTCCATGTATATATTTGTCAGATTAGACCTCGAGTCAGGGTCTGTCTTTCAGAGGAAACAAACCCCCAGTCTAAATATGGTATGCATGATCTGGATCATATTTCCAGATGGAACCCGTACGTTCTCGACGACCTACAGTACGAGAACATGTTTCCTGGGTTGGATATATATGTGCTTTTTGGAGTCCTTCACATATCGCCATCTACATATATCTATATTTTTGAATCTCACAGCTGCAGTGTATTTTAGTTTTTTTGTAGGTATATCTATACCAGAACGGCAGGTATTGTAGGATCTAGATTATTAAGATCGTGGTCTGTTCGGTGTGTGGACGATTGGATTGACCTGCAGAACTCGCCGCGTTGAGCGGGTATTCCGCTTTAAAAACAGCATAAAAAAAGTGGACATCACATCCGCGCCAACATAGAATTGTCCCCTTTGGTATCCTGGCATCAGACGTACACATTTTTCTTCACACTTATGAGCTCATCCTATGCTTTCTACCATACTTGGTGCCAGGGTACTTCGTATTGCGACGCATTATTATGTTCCTCCTCGAACGCCCATATTTGTAACCGTCAGGTTTCGCCTGCAACTGAGGCAGTGGAAGCTTGTGAACTCAGAAACCAAACCCCCTGCTCAGAGCGTCACAAAGGAGTACAGCAGAGACACGTCGCCTTTACAAGTCGCAGCTAACGTCCGGGAACCTAGGTCCACCAGCCGCCCCATCCGACCACAATACACCTGTGGAGAGCGCAACGGGATTGCATTAAACACCGGCAGGGCACATGGCTCCTCCATTCCCGAAGCTGACAAAAGCGATAAAAGCGGTGTATCCTGTGCCGCCCGAAGATTTGCCGGGTTTGGGAGACGATCATAGATTTGAGACCATGGCCGTATGGAATCGGAAGGGAGGTGTCGCCAAGACCACCATGTGCCACGCTCTGGGCTTTGCGTATGCCCTGAAGGGGAAGCGCGTCCTCATGGTCGACTCCGATGCACAGTGCGACCTGTCGTGCCTCTTGCTGCGGGAGTGGGTGAAGCACGAGCAGACTCACGAAGCCACAGCAAACGGGATCGTGGACTACAGCCTGTTCTTCAACCACCAGGTATCGACAGGGGCCATGTAGAGAACTACTTCTGTGCTCCAAAATGTTTCCAATAGTATCGAAATGAGCGCCTTGGTTGCTCCTTGTCCCCTCGGCTTATCACATACAATGTGCCTGGTTGCCTCCGCAAGGGCCCACACACGGGGACTTAATTCCACCATTCCCCGTGAGTTTTTCCAGCAAACCGGCACTTCGGCCTTAAAAAAGGGGGTATGTACTTCGTATGGACACAGTAGCAACACAGTATATCGCAGCTAAATTCACAGAGCGGCACCGGATATCGAGAGGACCTGTCTTCGGGAATTCAGGCTCGGTAGGTCCGCTACGCGGTACCTGGTGTACGAAATTCGCTGAAAGAAACACAGCCCGAGGCACGCCTAGCGGTATTAAATGAGCATACAAGCACTACAGTAGCAGGGTTCGACACACACAAGGCCCAGAAGGTACGTAAAATGGGCGTATACGATGCTGGGTATGTTGGTTTGAAGACCCATTCGAATCACCAGCGTTGCCCACGTTGTTCGGTCTCCGCGTCGTTTTTGATCGGAGGATTACTGTACCATACTGTACCTGTACGTACTTGGCTTCCTGTACGATACGTCGAGTATAAGCCCGCGGTTGGGGTCACCATGAACACAAGCCCCGCATGCACGATGTTGTAATCATCACCGGTCGCTGACAATACACACGAACGCATGATTGTGCATTCGCCCGATACACAGGGGACCGCAAAACAGTCCCCGGGTACTGTGGTTAAGAGTGTTTACCGTAGTACTGACTGTGCTCGAAGCATGAGTACTCACGGCCGAACACATATTTTCCGGGTATTCGTCGTTGGTCCGAGTGTAACGGGGGTATTCATATGTAAAAAATGATTTTTCTGTGATTACTCGCCGTATGAGCACTACTGTACGATTTGCCGCATTATCGCCAGACATACTGCTTGCACTGGCTGCATCAACAGTACAGAACCCCGGAGTTCTGCTGCGAGCGCGTCACACTATTCGCAATACCGAACCCTGAAATACTGCCGGTACTGGAAGCGCATCCGTATCTACGTACTGTTTTGCAGTCTCTCAAAGGTTTTTACTCTATCTCCCCCACTAAGAGCATCTGTAGGATTTTGGCCTCCTGGAGCGGGCATATGAGGAGTGCGGCAATAGAGACACTGCCATCAACCGGCAGAATACTGGGATGGCATTAATCTAAGCGCATGCGTCCAATCCACTACGTACGGCGATCGGACACATAAAGGGCAATTTTGGGGAGACGAGCAGGGGGTGGTGGGGGGTAGCACAGCAGAGTACAGTAGTGTTGCATGATTCCGGTGCTATTCTCTAATCTCGTGACCGTATCGCTGTACTACTCGGGATTGGCGCACCCACAGCTGCATGAAATATGTAGGTTGCGCTAAGAGTCATCTTAGTACGGCAGTACTTTCAGTTGCTTTGGATCCGGTCGACAAAATGCTCAGGTATGCTCAGCTGTGTGCCATTGTACTGGGTACTGTAGTATTTATTTCAGCGCAGGTTCCATCATACCCATCGGCGCTGTACCCCCGCGACCTGACGTCCGCAGTGGCTCAGTTGATAACGTCGTAAAGCTTCTGACGGCTATGTTGCGGGTTCGAATCTCTCTAGAGAGAAAACAATCGCAATTAGCGTGGAAAGCGATGCTTTTTTCGTGAGTAAACCAAACATTCGACTCAAAATGTTGACGAGGGAAAGGAACGGCTGGACCTCTCTCGCGATAAAAAGTTAGGCAAGCACCGCAGGAGGCAAGGTAAAAAGAAACCTTCAGTGTTACCTCCCCCCTGTGTGACCCCGGCTGGTGCATCAAAACATCTGGCTCCCCAGAATAAATGGGACGAAAACACACACACTCACGATAAAGCACTTTCCCGTCCCTGTTCTTCGTTTCTCGCAGCACCCTTTTAACATGAGGCGTCCTTTTGGGTAAGTATACCGTCCTGCGCAGCACACTAAAACCTCGTGGTTTCACCGATAGCACGGCTACCGCCCCCTTTAGTTAATCACACAACATGGCACCAGGTGGTATCCGCCACAGCGAATAGCACTATGGCTTCCCCTAATAGCCGGCAATATTGGGCTGGCAGGTCACCACCTTATATTGGAACCCCTACAATTAACACTGCATTATATTATAATATCATGTTTGTTTTCCGCTCATTTAATACATAAACCGGTTGAGAGTCATATCTACCTATGGTTTGGAACCATGAAAGTATCGCGATAAATTGACCTGAATATGAACCATAAAAGTATCGATTGGGCCTCGAAGCCCACTTGAGGTTTCTCATGAACGGGCACCTTCTTCATGGTGCGGGCCCTGCTTACGCACTAGTCTCAACATGAAATGTATGGTTTTACTATTGTCGTGAGTATGCGACGGTCGGTTCGGCGATACTTCACGTCTATACATCACGCTTGTCAGCGAGGATCAATCAGCACCATCACTAGGTCGGTCGGTCGGTCGGTCGGTCGGTCGGTCGGTCGGTCGGTCGGTCGGTCGGTCGGTCGGCCTAAACATAATGCATTGGTCTTCAGGTGTTTGGGTTATGCTGCAGGATGGATCGTCGTTTTCTGATGTGCGCATTATTGTGCTAACTTTGAAGTCGTTCATCGTCAGACAGCACGTATCGCGTGATCCCTGCTGAGGGTCGATCTTAGCGACACGTAAATAATTTTGTTTTTTCCTGAAATTTCGGTATTTTCCTGAACTCGAAGATGGGTGAATTCTAACGAGTACAGCTACAGCCGCCTCGCTCAACAATCGACCACCCGGCACAGAACCGCAACGACAGCAGCAGTGCTCGCGATACCCATCTGTGTGGTAGTTCCACTGCAGTCGGCCTGGATCGCAGGCAGGTGTCGGTACCTTGGGGAGTTAAATATATCACCAACTCGTCGCGCTACAACGTTGGTCGGGTAAAAGTCTCAGCTACTGCCCTCAGCGAACTCGGTTAGTCGGCCACCTCGGTGCGGTCACTTGTTCAACTCTCGACCATGAGAGCCCAGAAAGCAATGGCGCCTTCTGCGTTCGGTCATGGCTTGTGGAGGACCTTGGGGACAACCCTGGCCAGTCTTGTGTGCTCGTGAGGGGTAGAGGGGCTAGCACGGTGCGGCTGCCCGATCCACTTTACCCTTGTACCAAAAAGCCTAAAAAACACAAGGAATACCTAAAAACGTCCAGACGAGTTTTTGCGGGGTTGGAGTTTTTCTGCTTTTTCTCTAAATATTTCGGGGGAAAACCGAAATTTCAGTAAAAAACGGAAATATACTCCTCGTTAAGATTGACCCTAAGCATGTCAGGATGCTATAGCAACCGTTCATGCGTGTCAGTATACGCCATGGCTGACCGATGTAGCTTGCCATGGAGAGGGGTGTGTACATCCCTATTGCTCACCGTTCGGCAAGCAGATGGTGTCCTCGCGCTGTGCTTTTGAACGCCCCCACCGTTTCTGCTGTACGGTACGATGACACCCCGTTAAACCGGTAGTAGAGTTTAGAGTTGTACCATGCGGTCTTCGAAACGCAAATTGCTTCAAGTATAGCGCGCTTGAAGATTATATAGCTACTGAATAGTATGCAATGCACGTTCAAATTTTCCATCGAACACGTACGCACGATGCCGAAACAGTGCATCCTCTCTGTGCCAATGACACCAAATGAGGGGTTTCCCACTCTGCCCGCCTTGGATAACTACTCGACTCTATCTTCTTCCAACCTGCACTGCTTCTTGGTCGGTGCTTGCCGTTCCTCCAGGTTCCCGGCCGTGCGATGAAGAACAACCTCAGAGCCGCTTTACAACCAGTGATACAGTTCGCGGGTGATACCGATCCGCTCGGAGCTTGGGCACCGGCAGATGTAACGAAGATTGAGCTGCCAGCGGATTGCAAAGGGGCCCTGTTTCTTCTGCCTGGGCACCAAGACATATCGACTTACGAGGAAAAGATAACGCTCGCGTACTCCAGCAACCTCAGCTTAGAACCGGGGGCGCAGGGTGCGTGGAACAAGCTAATGGCATTGACGGCGCGCAAGTGCGGAGCCGAAATCATCCTGGTCGATTGCAACCCCTATGTGGGCACGCTCAACATGCACATCGTGCTAACGTCTAACTACCTGTTCCTCCCATGCATGCCGGACTTTCACTCACACAACGCTATCAAAGCGCTTCCTGCCATCATGCGCGATTGGGCCAATACAAGGAACAGTGCCCGCGAGACCCTTGTTAACTCCAAGCAGTTGCCGCCAGACTTGAAAATTCCGGGTGGCAATCCTCGAATTCTCGGGGCGAGTATAATGAAGTTTACTAAGTATAAGGGAAGGGCGGCCACGAGCTTCCAGCATTGGATAGAGCTGATTAACACAGCGATGAGTAAGGGCAGCGAAGAAATCCGCGAATCGCCGGCCCTAGTGGGTATGGCGGGCAACCCGGAAGCACCCGAGACATGGCCGTCAATTCTCGTTGAAGTGCCTGACTTTACCTCGCTGGGTGCAATTAGTAACTTCTACGGTATTCCGGTGTTCACCGTGGGCCGGCACATGACGAGCCCCCATGAAGAAAACCCAAGCAATAATGGGAAAGTTACAAGGAAAGAAGGAGACAAGGTAAACAAAGCCGTCATGAAGTTCCAGAGGCTATTCAAGACATTTCTGGAAGAAATTAGCTCGAAGGTTGGAAGCGAATCCCTGCGGGTCTCATTTGGCGACGGGGGTACGGATGTGAGTAGTTCCCATACGTTACTGTGGCCCTTTCTGATATCCGTGCTTTGGGCGTTGTTTGGGTTCTTAGAATTGTCTGCAGTGCGCGGCATCTATACGTAGCACTTGGTTTTGCGCCTGGCATTGCGGATGCCCAGGTCTTCTGCTATCTAGTCGACGGGTAAAGGCCGCCTCTACAGTAGTTTTGTTGGGTAGATGTATCGCTTGTGTCCGACCATTGTGGCTGACCTCGATCGACAAGGAAGGAAGACAGTCAAAAGATCGCGAAAGGTGAGTTCTAACGGCCGCCACCCTCCCTCT
>JBBMKB010080620.1:0-25647 GCA_037833945.1 Alaria marginata
AGTGATGGGATGAGGCCAACTGTAGGAGTGGAATGAAACCCGACCAGGGGAATGGGGGCAGGGGGGGCAGCAGGAGCAAAGAACAGGAGGAGCAGAAGGGAAACCGCGGTGGACGAAAGGAGAAAGGAGAAGGCAGACAGGGTAGCAAGGCACCAGGCCGACTAGTAAGTGGAACATGGCCTATGCTACTCGCGCCGCGTACTGCTGCAGCTGGCTCGAACGTGATCTTCTTTTGTTTTTGTTTTTCTTTCTGCGCTTTGGTCCCCCGTGATTTTCTTATTGCTACGTTATATTTTATTTTTTTACTTTTCTTTCTTCCTGTCCTTATGATAGGAGCCCTGTGGTGTGGGCGGATGTCGAGCCTGATTTGCTTGTCTCGTGTAGTTTGACGCGTCCTCTCCGGTGCATGGTTGACGAAAGCGGGACGGAGACAGTAGACAGGGCAGGAAACTAGTAGGTAGAACCTGTCTATACTACTCCGACTCGTACCAAAAACGTCTGCGGCTACCTGGAGGATGCGTTTGGTTTATTTTATTTGCCTTGCTTTGGTTTACCTATTATTTTCCTTGGTCCTCGGCCTTACCCTGCTTATATGTAGTGGTATTGTTTATTTAGCTCGTCCCATAGTTTCTGCCACATCCCCTGCGGGGAGGCACGACAGTTTTTTTTTCCTTATTATCTTTCCCTCTTTCGACTTTGCTTTTGTTTCGCTTTGTTTTTTTGTTTGTTTTGTTCATTCTGTTTTCGATCTTCCATAGAATGTGTATGTCGTGCCTATCGTACCCAGTATGATGACGTGGCATTTGCATTGTCTACTGTGCTTACTGCATAACAGTGTAGCACCTCTGTGGCGTAGTTTTGTGACCACATAACTTGTATCTCTCTAGGATAGAAGAATCGGCACGCACACTGGTTGTGCTGGATGTCGACGGGTAGAAAGAACGGTTTAATGTGAAGAATACACGCACACAGGCCACCGCAAGTTCGAGTTGGCAAGTCGATAGCTCTATCACAGGCATCCACAAGCCTTAATACTGCTGTAGTGCGGCAGGTGTAGCTATAGCTGTGCAACATATTCTAAAGGACGGCGATTGCACTACAAATACGTTTTGAGGTCGTCGCCTCGTCACTACAATCGCTTGCTTGCAGTGTTGTAGGCGGATACCACCGACTGTTTTATCAGTACATTCGACAAAATATCAGCTAGTGAACGAGAATTCAGCCGTAAGAGATACTGCGTCTCCGGGGTCGTACACTACTTTTATCTCATCAATCGTAGCTGCTGCACAGCGGCCGCTCGGGCGTTTGATACGGTGTGACTATTTACAACCGAGTTTAATTAAGGATACTGGTCATACTTTGCGATGACAATTTTGTCGTAATTGAACATACTAAAATCGGTTAGGGTTAGAGGTGATACAATCACCTCTGCTGTGTCCGTTTGACACGGACTACAAGAATCTTGAAAACAACTCGAGTATGTATACGGTACGACGGCAACAACAATCTTCGCGGTTATACATTGGGAGCTCTGTTGTTGGCCGTGGTCTACGACGAACTAACTTTAGATCGTATGCCTCGCGGTCCATGAGCGATAGCTGGTACGAAAGCAACTCTATCACAACTTAGGCACTGCTAGATAGTTAGGAGCTCCGCTGTGTACGTTGATTTACGTTGAATACTGGAAGTCGGAAAATACTCCGGACCCTCCAGCATTACTGCTGAGAGGAACTCCATCACAACTTCGGTACTGCTGTAAGGTTAGGATCTCTGCTTTGTACACGAATTTCCGTTGGATGTTGTGAATCGTAAACGTCTCGGGACCTTCGAGCAAACTGCGACATCAACGTCACCACGGAGCTCTGCTGTACGACTTCAACACCTCGCATTCGGTTTGGTTGGTGGCTGTGGGTGTCTAACAACACCGCTCTCCAAAGTTCTGCCAACGTCTCGGGACCCTCGAGTAAACTACGACATCAACTTCACCACGGAACTCCGCTGTACGACTTCAACACCGCGCATTCGGTTTGGTTGGTGACTGGGGGTGTCTAACGACAACGCTCTCCGAAGTTCCGCCAGCGCCTCGGGACCTTCGAGCAAACTGCGACATTAACTTCACCACGGAGCTCTGCTGTACGACTTCAACACCGCGCATTCGGTTTGTTTGGACTGCGGGTGTCTAACAACACCGCTCTCCGAAGTTCTGCCAAGATGGGAGACTCTTCGAGCAACAACGGCAACATCACCGACACCATCAAGGGACTCAGGAAGTTCGCCGGCAGGAGGTCGGGCGATTATTTTGGTTGGTTGAAAATATGTTATGGTAGTACTTGGTGTAACACACCGAGACATCGCAAGCTTGATTGTAAGCAAAACACGACTGACGGAATATTCGGCCGGCCATCTCCCATGCGCTTCCACTTACGCTTGGAGCACAGGCTACTCTTGACGAGGACATCACCGGGTACGGTACGAGCAACGAGGATCTCTGTCCGATGTTTTTCTTGCTGGCGGAAGTGATGGCGTCCCTACTAGCACTCAAGCACGAGGAAGAGGCTAGAGTAAGCGGCAACGGGCAGAAAGCACTGCAGGAGCTAGTGGTAAAGTACAACAAGGTCACCGTCGAAGTCTACCGCGCAACCATAGAGGGGCTGGTCAACTTTAGCATGGAATCCGGAATAGATACAAACCACTACTTCGTGGAAAAGCGGCTCAGGCGTTCTGAGCTCGAGAAGAGGGGCGAACTTATCTCCGATGGGATGTTCAGGAACATTTGAGTCCAGGGGTTCACTGTGGAATACAAGAATATTACCTCGATGATGTACCGCGACCCCAATTCCGATATCGACCAGATGCAGAGTACAATGCGTCACCTGTACCCAGACGACTTGTCACGTAACGACGGAACAACTGGGGCGATCGCTGGTCGTGGCATCGCCATCACCGCTGAAACATCGACCTCCCACACCT
Source organism: Alaria marginata (assembly GCA_037833945.1). Taxonomy (NCBI): domain Eukaryota; class Phaeophyceae; order Laminariales; family Alariaceae; genus Alaria; species Alaria marginata. Next base: position 2,971 of record JBBMKB010080620.1, read on the forward strand.
GCAGCAGGCAGGGGCTACGCACGACTATTCCCGATGAACAAGAACAAGAAACCTTCCTGGATAACCGGAGCCAAGGGCGAAACTCGACAAAAGTAGTGCTCTGTACACGATACCACTTATCACAAGGACGAGGACTATTACGAGCAAGGGACGCCACGCCCACCGAAGGAACTAGTGGCTGACAATGGCGGAGGAGCTCCCCAGCGGCGACCGATTGACGAAGTTAGTGGACAGCGACGCGTCGGACCACTTGATTGGCGACGAGCTCATTCCAAGACTGCGGCACACCATGAGAGATGACAATAACTTGAAGGAGCCGGAACCCATCTTGACCGCTGGTAACGAGAGGGTATTCGCGACTGCAACTGGCCCCATCTGAAGACACATCATCTACCAGGCTGGCCGACCTCTTCCAGCCAGCATCTCAGCTACGATTGTTCCTGGACCGGGCCACAACCTCTTCTTCTCTGTCAAGGTAAAGAAATCGGAGTAAGCACCATGCTTGAGACGAGAAACTTCCACTTGCAGTTCGACAGCAACATTTCGCTTCCTCTGAACCAACACGTCGAAGAAAAGGGTCTGTGTTTGTTCAACGTATCTTTTCAAGTCCTGGTTGGCACGATGAAGACGCCATCAGCACCTGCTGTAGCCCTTGCAACACACGGTTCAAGGGGAAAACAAGTAATCAACAACAGCCGGGGCGTTACCGACGGCAGCTGAAGTGTCTTCACTAGGGTGAGGAGCGTCATAGAAAGTGGCTCGAGTATCTTTATCTTGGGCTACAGCGACATTTTCAGGAGTCTCGACTTTAATTTCGCCTGGGGTCGCACCTCCTACATCCACGAGGGTAGCACAGGATGTACCGCATTACGTGGCCACCTGTAACGGATCATATTCCTTCGCTGAGGGCACCTTCGAGGGAGCGTAGGGCAATGTGACCCCTGTCCAGCTGCTCGTGGAGAGGGCACCACCGGCAAAACGTGCGAATATGAGTTTGGATTACGCTCACACCGATACAGGCCCATGTTGGGTCTCGGAGGAGGACAACGAGGTGATCCGAATCCCCAATGGAATCACTGGATCACCATCGCTCATCAGAGCAGCTGCATCTGGGATCGCCGGATCGGTGTTCAGAACGATCTAGCTCTGCCGCTAGTCACTCATCAACTCGATACTTGATATGACTATTAATAAAATAATTGGCTCTATGCGCTCAACCGGTATTTTTGAAAGGATGTCCCTGATCGCTCTCGAGTTCGGCACTTCGTGTGCCTTCGTGTATGTGGCTCTGTCGCGCCAACCGTAGCCGGTCTCGTCTAGAAACTCGTGTCATTAAATATGGCAACGTATCACCAGGCTGATGATTTGTCTCTGCTGCGGTCATAACGACAGGCGCTGGTTGTTGTAGCTGGCCAGCTATCTCTCTTTCCATCTATCGTGACCGAACTCAGGGGCTACTGAGCCCGAGCGTGTGTATGTGTGTGTTTTACTGATTATGTGGAGGAGTACACAGCAGCAGCAGGTTTGCGGAGTTGGAGCCCACGCATTAGTTTGGGCGAGGAGAATGTAGCATAGCCATGGGCTCTCGGTTACTGTTCATGTTTTCATGCCGATACATACTTTTTTTTAATAATCACACGGTACTTCGCAATTTTCATGTATTCAGCTAAAAGGTAGCGAGGCCGAGATCGAAACATACATACGAGTACGGGCATCCGTCATATTAGCGAACAGCCCAGGGCCGGGCGGGCGGGGCGGTGGGGAGCTCGTATTGATCTGGACGAGTATTATGCATGACCATGGGCCCTTGGTCGTGTTCCGTGTTTTCAAATAGGTACATAAACCGAATTTGGACTTAGAAATAGCACAAAACAGCGGCCGGTCACAATTTTCAGGCAACAATTAATGTTTTTAAGTTGATAGCTTAGACGAGGCGATGCCGAGATCGATGTAGTATTCATCATATTTCAAACAGCACAGGACCGGGCTGGGCGGTGGGCAGCAGGGTGGGGCACAGCCCCCCCCCCGCGCCGCACCCAGCTGGCAAACCTGCGTGTGCGTGCCAGCTGGCAAACCTGTGGGCGCATGTCCAGGAAAGCATATTTGACTCGTTGGACTGTTCTGTCCAGATGTGAACGAAGCCAACAGGAAGGAAAGAAGTAGGTCCGCATGATGTTGAGTCGTTCGTGCCGCTACGCAGTCTTTGTACTATCATACTCAGTACATATTATACGAATATACGTCACATTTACAAACCGCACAAGGCCGAGCTGGGCGGCGAGGCGCGAGGAAAGGCTGACCCCGCGCCCCGCCCAGCCCCGCGCCCCGTTTAGCTGCCAATGTGTGCGTTCCTATGACTTGTTCTCGTTTTGCCCATCCCATCTATTCTGATCTTCTTGGCAATTATTGTTTCTCCTTCTCCATCCCTAGACGTAATTCAGATAGGGGGTCATTCAGCAGGCTCTACCCCGCCATCCCTCTACTGTACGTGCCTTCATTTTTATCTCGAGAATTATTTAGCTCCTTGTTCCCACGATGACCTCGCCGTTTCCGTACATTTACCGACTGACGGGACATGTTCAAAATCGAACGAAGCCATATGACGTACTCTTATGTAGTATACGCCAATAGCAGGAAGATGTAGACTGACGCCACATACTCGGGATGAGCAGCATCAGCAGTATATGAGCGTCACCGGGACTCGCGTGAGGAGCAACCCCTCTAGACGCCATATACAACACAGTGCTGCACCACGGGTATGCTTCCATGAAATCGACGATTAAACGATATCAGACGGGAATCGGGGGTTCGTGGAAGCCCCTCAAAATCCACCGCACCTGTATTCACAGAGAGCTTCACGGCAACGGGTAGTCACGGAGATGGAAGAGGGCGAACAGGCCCGCCACTGGAGAAGGTGTGTCGTACAGCTATTGCCTATTGACGCGAGGGCTGATGTTTGCGCAGGTAAGCGCGGTAAGAGACTGTACACCCTTATTAGTATTCTTGGTACCGCTACGTGAACACGCCTTAAACACAGAACTTGCTTGGTGAGAAAGCTGTTTTGCTTGTAACGGTGCTATATTTGATCGCCGACGATAGCCATGGCATATAGTCAAATGATATCCCAACCCAGTGCAAAAGGTATCAGATTAGTCCATCGCAGGCAGGGGAGAATAGACACAAATTTAATCAATATTTGTTGTGCGACTGCGTACCATGTTCACAATGGCTGTGTTTCGTGGTCGTTCAGTTACCCGAGGTGGTGTGTACCACTGCGGTGTACTGTTATCACTTTATTAGTCCATGTTGTTGACGCCCAATATTCACGTAGCCCCCCCCCCCCCCAAGAAAGTTGACAGATGATAACGTACCATAATCAGGAGCAGTGGAAGAAGCCAAAGTAGAAGATGCACAGTGTCACTGAGACGTATTGCCATGCAACTGTCCTGAAAACGCGACCCGCCACCTGTCGACGTCCCATGTTCCTGTTACGGTACCCGTACCTTTCTTTCTGTCTTCACATAAATAAAATGGTCGTCGTCTACTCTTTGTAGGGTGTAGGGGTTAGGGTAAGGCGGAGACAAAAGGCGTGCGTCCTGTGCAAATCCCCATCCAGGCGTGTAGTTGCTATTGCCAATGCTGCGCAGATTCGAGAGGGGTATTCCGCGAAGATAGATCACGGTAGGTCTAACGCTCTTGTGTCCTCCTCTTCCGTGTGCCGTCTTCAAACAGGCTCTTTTTTCTTTATAACCCAAGGTGGCGCGAAAGTTGACAGTATCATGAGACGTAGCAACGGACGAAAACGTGGAAGGTAGGCGAGAGCAGGTCCAACCGTAGGTACGATGCTACGCACACCACCCTCGTGATAGGGATTGAGGTAGCGGTTTTGTGTTAAGTTTGGTGAGCCACCCCAAGGAGGGCGCACTTGCATCACAATGCGTCATAGGCTGCGACAGTATGCACCAGGGCATTAATTAGGGCTTGAGGGTCTGTTGCGCGCAGCGACGGGGGCCCTTATCAACATATGTGTGACTATACGCCCGAAAATCACTTAGCAATGTATTTTGTACCAGTTGTATGTAAAGTTATATTAAAAGGTCCCCAAAAATCATTTATTCGCCTAAGGCGAAGGCAAAACAGGGCCCCAAAACAAATTATTCGCCTACGGCGAAGACAAAACAGAACCTCAAACCATTTTCTTCACCTTCGGCAAATTTACCGCCGCAACAATAACGGCGCCTATAACGGCGCCTGCGGCGCCGGAATGTTGCGGCTCCGAAACCCGGTGTTGCGGCAAACCGCACATTGCCTTCGGCGAGTGTTGCGGGAAATGGCCATTTCAAACAAAATGTTGCGCCAGCACAACAGCGCAACAGCTAATTAATGCCCTGGTATGCACCGCACCCTCTTCCACAAGTGCGTTGGCTATATCACCAATAATGTGTGGTGTGTATTTTACCAGTACGACACATAGTTTTCGTCGTATGGGCCACTAGCGCCATCCGTGTTCATGCTTTGTGGCCAAAACGTATGTACTCACCGGCAGCCGCGGATATTTGCGTGCATCTACTTGCTTACCTCACGTCAGGTTTTCCAAGTGCTCCAACAACGGATGTATTGACTCCGGAAACTGCATTCAGTCAAGTCTAGCGAAACCGCGGAAGTCACTTCGCGGCCTGTCCGGGAGTGACCAGCGCACGCAGCCCCGGACGTCGAATGCTTAGCGGTTGACGAGGAAACTAAGTGAACTAGGTAACCCATCCACTTCGTCCATACCAAACGCGAGAGGGCTGGGACGAAACGCACAACCCTGCGCCGACCGGGGCGATGGGCGAGCTGTGAACGGCCGACCTGCTACGAGAGCTTCATATGTACACTAGAAGCGAGGTGCAGCGCGTTGTGGGCGTGGGCCCTGGTCTAGTGGAGTCAACTCTAGATCCCACCGCAAAAGCCGTGAAGGGAAAACCGTGGCGATGGAGCGGGAACCCGGTTTGGTGGAGGGACTATAGACGGAGGGATAAAGCGAGCAACAACGGGTAGCGCGTGAGGAGAAGGTGGACCACCGAGCGAAATAAATCACGGACAATCAAGCTTCGGCGTACGCGATTGGGGGGGGGTGCCCCTCTTTTGTCGTCCACATATGTTATCGTTCTTCGCCGGAGAGTCATCTAACGGTAGGGGTTGCATTGTTTGGGCCAAACAGCTCTGACCGGTTGAGTTCCTCAAGCGAGGAACTATTGTTTGGCCCAATAGGTTTAGGAGTATGTTTGTTATAGAACTATCGCAGAGAAATGTTCGTCGGCGTGCGCGAACGAATTTCTTCGGAGTCATGTTTCGGTTGAGATATTGAGCTACTCATGTGAGGAGCTCAGAACGTTAGCCGCACGCCTACGATGGGATCATTCCGGAAGCAGTCGGCACCTGCAGCGCTAGGGGCACACCAACCACGATTTCGGGGGAACCTATGCGGCCAAATGACTTGTGGGTGGGCGCCGCCTGCACCCGACGCTGAACACGTTCGTGCGTGGGAGACGTTGTTTACTTGACGACGGTCCTCTTGTGTTTAGCGTGCCATGGAGACTTGGCCGACGGGGAGGCGACGCACCTCCGCTGGGAGTGTCATGCACGGGCTCACTCGTTCGTGCAAAAGTGTCCCACTGCTGAAGCTGGAATGCCAGCGATGGTTGTGTTGAATTGTTCACCCAACGATAGCTGCCTTCGCTACAGGGAAGACTGCTTCTTTGCCTTTTTCGATGACAGCGGCGACAGGCATGGAGATATTTCGCAGGGGTGTGCATCTTTCAACCATCATACGAAGGGTAGCAGGTGACAAAAAGTTGGTTAGGGTTAACCCCAATCCTAGGCACGGCGAGGTTGTTGAGCCCCAGACCGCACGTGGGCCAGACGTCGGTGAGGCGGAGATATATGCTGTTCAATTTGCGGTTCACTCCCAAACCTACTTGGGTAAGAACGTTTCTAAGCGGCTTCTATCATCCGTAGACACCAACTTGTGAATGATGGTCCTGCTGGGAATGAGTTGCGGGAGCGTCGTTCCGTATGGTGAGGGGCCAGTGGAAGTGACGGTTCGGCAAGTGGTGGGTGGGGATACTAGATACCTCCTGGTGACCAGGCTTTCACAACAACCTGAGAACTACAGGACGGGAGCGAATCGGCATGGCCCAAACATCGTCTCAGCGGCTGGTGTCCGGATGACCCAGAAAAGTTGCGCCTTTTCGTGTTTGTTTTCTTTTCTGCGGGCTGTGACTTCCTCGCTTCGATAGCACACCTACCGTCCTACCGTTCGGGAAAATGTGTGACTTCGCCCGGAGAAGTGTGCCGTCTCCTGGTCTTCTCTCAGAGCGACTACGTTTTAGGGATGGTGGGGTGTAAACCGTGCACTTGGCCGAGGGTGTCAAAATGTTGGCGACGATGTGGTTATTTACGGAGGAGGCAACGTTCACTCGAGCTGGATTGAAATATCCGAGCGGTATCCTTGCTAATGCGGGTAACGTCGAGAAGTACGTCGAGGTCATCAGGTTAACCGTGTTCAAACTCGCGAAGGGAAAGGCTACTAGCCGCTGCTCACCCCACGAGTCCATCGGCAAGCATGATCCGTGAGGTATGAGTGTTATTTACATCAAAGGGGGGGTTTCAAAACCAGATGCCCCAGCTAGAATTCGAGGGGGGGGTCGGTGTGTCGACCCGAGTCGGAAACCGGCTGAGGACGAGCCTTTGACGGCGGAAACATTGGTTATAGAGTTGCCCGAGCATTGATATACCGATACTATTAGGAGGGCGCGCTTGCTCACGGCTGTCACTCAGGCAAGGCCGCAAACGACGACCACAAACGCATCAGGTGCAGCTGCAAAGGGATAATATGCTCGCTGTAGTGTAGGTGCAAAGGACGCTGTTTCATCGGCCCTCGGCCGTCAGCAGTCGTGTTGACCGATGCCGACCCCGAAGGCGGAGATACCGGGTGGGAACAGAGGACAAATGAGTGCGCCTAAAGAGGCGGGTTGGGATATTGCCATTCCTGCTTCGGAGTGAGGTTAGAGTCGGATGAGGATACGCTCATATACATTCCGGGTGGAGGCAACTTGGATACCCTCCAAGGATGGTTGTCGAGCGACTCTGATGACGACGACAAGTCATTTGGGGGTTGGGGTTACCTTTATGAGCAGGTGGTTTTCACGGGGCGGCAAACATGTTGAGGATCTGACGAAAGAGGTCGGCACGTGATGGAATCCAAAAATTGATCGGGAGCACGAGCGCGCGGGAGGGGACTATTTATGGATGATTATTTTCAAGGGTAGGAGTTTTGGCCATGCTGTGTTCTATACCGTAAGTATCCGGCATGGTTATGAAATTGGCACAGGCATTGTGGGTTGGCTTGGCTTGAACACTAGAGCTAGACCTGTAAGGGCATGTAGGAGAGAAACATTTACCAACTGGTTATTGGAAGTATAAGAAGGCATGCGAATGCTTAAAGGGTCGGTATTTGATTTATATCGAAGCGGCATCTACGCTACAATGCCGGAAGGGAAAATAATCTTATTAACACTGTTCAACTTTACATTTCTGCAATACAAGAGCAAATGTGCGCGTGCCCCGGGGTGATTTGGCCCCTGCGCGGTGTGGGCTCGCGCGACCAGCGTGAGGTTGGGATGGCGCTCGCTGTTGCGGATAATACGGTAGTTAGAAAAAGTGCCAAGGATCGTCAGATGATGGCAAACGCAATAACAGAATATCATATCAATAACACATCGTTCTTTCTCCTGAAACAGTTCTATTGTGATGGGAGAATCAAACCCCTGCCGTCGGGGCGAAGATAACTGGTTGAGTGATTGTTTTCGGATCGCCCGCACTAGAAACCAAAACAGGTATTCAGATATATATTGATGCTCGTACGGGTATTATACCTATTGCGTGTCATAGAAGCAAATATAGGCAGGCTCAGGCACATACTGGCATTCAAGTAAAGTGGCAAAAATATACCGGTAAGTACATTGTACTACCAATATACCATGACGTTTAGAGTGTGGTCGACCAGATAATAAAGAGTTAGTTGACTATACGTTCACGGCTGATGATACCTGATGTATTCTCGTGGTACGTATGCAGTCCTTCCGTTGCTTTTTGCCCGTAGAAAAAAATACTCTTCGAACAGCAAATTCATATTATCAGATACTGGTAGTCTGTCTGTGTTTGTGGTCTCGCCATCCAAAGCTCCGCAGCCCGGTCGTGCCGTATAGGTAGAGTGCGTGAGAGACACAACAACGCTTAGTCTCATGCCGTGCCGGGTCGTGGCCATCGGGTGCTCAGCATTCCCGACCATCCCAACGCAGTCGTGAGTCTCACAGCCATCAAGCCAACCTTGCTGCTAAAACCATTTCTGGCCGCTGGTCGATCTATCGAATCCTCGCCAGACGCTACCGGTTCTTTTGCAGAAGTTCGGTGCTGTACAGCAATATTCCAGCCTATACAGCTGTTGGGGTTCCGACCCAGGCTTGAGGGTAGGATCCCATCCCCGGTTCAGAAATCCTTCCACACATCTACAACTCCGACCAACCAGGGGCAACAACGGCGACCCCCCGGGTCGACACCACCCTAAACGGCGTGGATACTTCGACCCCATCGGCTGATCGCTTTTGGGGATTGGTTTGTGGAGCCAGCGGCGCTCGGCGAAAATAAAGTAACATATCCGGATCAGAAAGCCTTCCATACATCTACCACTCCAACAGCTCGGAGAAAAACACAGTGATCCCCCAGGTCGATACCGCTCCGTACCATGTAAAATCCTCACACCCATCCACTGATCGCTGATAGGTTGGGGCTGACCGAACCAACACGCGGGGAGAGACGCCCCTTTGGCGAAAGTCGAGGTCCCGCCGCACTAGGGCAGGACAAGGTCCCATCTCGGGATTAGAAGGCCTTCCATACACCTACAGCTCCAAAACCCGAGGAACAAATCAGTGATTTGTTATAGCTCAAGAGTTCTCGGAATTAGGGTTTTCTACTGCAGGTGAGACACATTTGCAGACGTGCTGAAAACAAAACGACGGCGATGTGGCTAACCGCCCCAACACTCCCCCCCCCCCCCCATGGGGTCCCCATAATACTCTTACTATCTACGAAAACCCTCACGACTACTTAGGAGGCAGGCTAGCCCGAACACTTATGCCCCGCTCCTTCCCTCGCGGGGCTATGTACAATCTCTCAATCACACTAACCATAATTCATTACACGCTACACCCCAGCTCAGTAATCAACCGACTTGTTGCAACCTTGTTCCCTCCCTCTCTTGATCGATAGGGCGGACGGGCGGGTGGGAAAGTCGATCGATAGAAGTTATCTCGCTATCTCCTTCCACACCAATTGCGATTCCTCATACCAGACCCTGTTGTGACTGAGGAGTCAGCTTCTCTGCCACGTCAACTTCAACGCCCTCGTACCTCTCTGCATTCTCTGTCTTGCGCTGAGAGAAGAATGGCCGACCACACCAAGTGTCATTCTCCTTCTTCGGCACAATACAAATCCGTATTCTCGCCTTCACGGGTCAGCCGTTCTTCGAATTCAAACGCCTTACAAACGCCAGTTTCCGGCGGAAACCCACATTGTTTTCTAGATCAAGAATTATCGGAGTATACTTGTTTCTGCTGCAGGAGAGGCAAGTTTGCAAACGTGTTAAAAAACAACTGCCGGTGATGTGGCTAACCGCTCCAACAACCCCCCCCCATGATACTCTTACTCTCTGCCAAACCCCCCACGAAGATTAAGGAGGCAGGCTAACCCGAACGATTATGCCCCGATCCTTCCCTCGCGGGGCTAACAAAATTGTCCCACCATAAGGCCGCCCCTTCCTGTATATCAATGTACGTCCCCCTTATTACTTACCCGTTCCCCGGATTTTGGCGAAATTGCGCGAGTGTGGCGGAGACACTCTCTGCACCTTCCTCTGCCTCTCGCACGTACGTCATGAACGCTCGCGACTTCCATCTGCCTGCGACCTGGATTCGTGGTTCCGACACCCCTTGCGCCGCCAACTGCGTCGCCCCCCCGATTATTCCCGAGTGTAACACATACTGCGCTGAATCCCTGCCGCTTCTCCCTACCATGAGTCTCAGTGCCGGTACTGCTTCCGTCCGCGTGGTTTTTTTCCACCCTTGGGACGTTAAGCTGGTCGTCAACGGCGACCCGCTCGACAGCTGAGGATGCACGTCGAGGAGTTCCAGCAGCGCTTCAAAAGCTCCTACGGGACCGTTCCCCGCCTTCTATGTGTTTACAACCCGCGTCCGAGTGATCGCGCATTCGGCCCTTTTCTGATCTGTTTTCGACCCCACGAAACAAACGCGTACTGAGGTTGCGATCGATCTGCTCGCGAACGTGACCGGAGCGTCCCTTTCAACAAAAGAGAGACAGCTGCGCGTCAGGTAAAGCTCAAGGTGAACCTTGCCGTCTGCGTAGGCCCACAACTCGAACGCCCGACACAACAGGAAGTACGACAGCGCGGAACCCTACTGAGTGACGTTACCCACGTCTGCACAACTCCCTACTACTTTCCTCCCCTGCACCAATAGGGGCCCTGTCACTGGCAATCTGACCTGCGCCTGCTTCTGTGACATTTCATGAGCGCGATCGATCCCGTTTCCGACGGTGACTATCGTACAGTGCGAAGTAGGCAATTTCCAACCTGCGTTCATCCTGTCGAAGACCTTGATTGCGGCCAAATAACCCCTTACGGTCGACTGTTGATTGTTATGCACAAAACCCCGACACGCCTTAAACTCCATCAACTCGCTCATCACTTGATTGGGGTTGCCGGTGTTGCACTGAAGCCACGACCCCTTCCCCCGCGCAGTTCTTTCCGCCACTCAAACGTTATATTTTCCGACATAATGTTTTTGCATGTTTTGGCTTACGGACCCCAGCGCGGCTTTCCACCAAACGCGCCACCTCCTGCGTGTCCCCCACCTTGTTGTGCCCTGTTCCTGCGGTGTCCGCCGTGAGTGAGGGGGGATGGGGGGTGACCAGCGAGGAGGAACGCGCGTGGGCGAAAATCAGGGGGGAAATAACAAAGAACGGAAGGGGGGGGAGGGGGGCAGCGTTGTCCGGTGCGGCACCGCGCGCGCGTGACACACGGGCGCCCGTCCGTTCGACATGAGATTCCACACCTGAGCCTCGTGCCGTACCGCGATGTTCGAGGTCTGGCGCACGAGGCGACAAATCTGTTCCCCGCGTTTTCAGATCGGCTGTTCTACCCCACCATCAGTCTTGGTCACCTCCCGGGCCTTCGCAGTAAGCTACCGTCGGGGCCAGCGCGATATGCCGTCTGCTAGGGTGCTCTGCACGCTTGGGGTGTGTTTAGCAACGTGGCTCCACCCGCTTTTGATATCGAGGCATCCGATCATTATCATGAGATAGCCCGCTCTCTTGTCTCTCGCCCCGCCGAACCGATTTAACCACGTGACGGCGGCAACTTTATCGCGTCGCAGTATCAACGGGTCGCCTACGGCGGCGGGAACGTCTCCTTGTAGTTCAATCATCAACCACGTTGTCACCACTATTCCCAAACGCTCTAGAAGCTTGATAGTGATAGTACAGGTCTCGCGTAGTTCGGCTTTTGGTCTTAGTTCCGCTGTCAATGTGAAGGGCAGATCGTATCTCCAGTAAACGTTTTTTTACGCAATACCCGCCAGCCACCTTGACGTTAGAGTCAAATAGATAGTGACGCTTGGCCGGTCGCGGGAGCGCTGTGTAACAGGCTGCGCTGATGGTCTCTCCTGCTTGCAGCGGCCAGTGGCTTATGGCTCACTTCCAAAAGCGGAGGTCGGCGTGGAACTCGCTGCCAAGGCGCACTACTTTGTGATTTCGCGGATCCCCCTGGTCGTGCAGCCCCGTGAGTCTCAGCGGTCGCCACACGAAATACCTGCCCGCGCGCACGACATACGTGAGATTCTACAACTTCCCCGCCATGCTAAGCAAGTCCCCCGCATTCGCCTGCCGTCTGGGTCTGGGCCACTGGTCGCACAGGAGCCTCTTAATCGTTTCGATTGACTTCCGCGGGAACGAGATTGTCAGCATGTGTTAGTCTAACGTAAATATTAAAGCACTGGTCCTTGTGTCCCAGTCTGTGCTATTCTTCGGTGCAACTAGACGGGTTCTACGATAGAGGTAGCACGTTTTTGTTTTGTTTTCTGAATGGCGGGGCCCCTTAACCTTGAAACGTCGGAAATTCCTTGTTTTTCAGTCCGAATCTTATGTACACCTAGGCCACATGTGTCTGTTTACCGGGTTGCACTTTCAGCTTACTCAAAAATCAGTTGGTGGGTGGGGTTCAGGGCGCCCTAAACTGAGGATCCCCAGAAAGAAACGGGCGCACTTCTATTTTAGCATGTATCAGTAACGGTGTTGCTCCGACTTCTCCTGATCCGAACAAGCGTACGTGGTCGGAGCCTATCGACGTTGAAGCCGTCAGTTTTTGTCGTCGTCTGAATGATGTACCCTAATCATCAGGTAGTCGTCCACATAGACGGTGGCCAATAAATTGTCAAGCAGGCCCCCGCCCTTGTGCGCGCGAATCCTTGCGTCGGTGGGGTCTGGGGTGGGTTTGCTTACCTCCCGACGGTCGACAACGTTCACGTGAGCCATCATGTCGGTTCCTTCGCGCAGGATCTGAGCCGAAGCTATCGTGGTGTTGCAGCGCGCGCGTTTGGCCGCTGCGTCCATCACGCCCCAAAACCCGGGGGACCCTGACCATCCGAACGTGAGCTGGAAGTCGATCACTAACAAATCCCCGCCAGTGTAACATAAGTTGTTGGCCTCGTCTAGGTCTATTCTCACGTACCGGAAGTCGTCGGACACATCGGCCTTGCTCATCGATATACGCTTTTTCGGGTACGTGTTACACAGATTTGCTAGTTCGGCGAGGGATTTTGGCAGAGCTTCTGCACACAGGCACGACGGCAAGCTGTCGGCGTCGGTGTATGGGTTCAACCCTCCCATTTTCTTGTCTGCGTGCACCTCAAGCCAAAAATCATTGATAGTCCCAACCTTGTGCGTGACGACGGGTCACAAGGGTGATAATCTGAGGTTCGGAGACTTGTGCGCAATAGACTTTCGTGCCACAATGCACTTCTGTCGTCTAACATCTTCCGCAAGATTAGTCCAGATCGCTTGCAGGTGCTCCGTGGCCCTTCGGTGGTTCCCGTACTGAAAGCCCATCGATCAAGACTTGCGTCGGTGTACGCCATTCTCACTGGTGCCCCTCGTGTGACTATTTATTGTGATCAGATAGTCAATCTGTTTAAAACCCTTTAGTCCGCCGACGTATCTCTGTATCTGCCCGCTGTTTACGGGGGGGGGCTAACCACGTCCCCACCAGCGCTCGGGCTGCGTCGCCCACCGCGCCGTGGTACTGTCTCTTCTGGCTAGTGCCAATATATGCGAGCTTGTACAGTTGTGCTCTCGGGCGGCGTGGGTCCGTGAGTGTCTTCCCAAACTCGACTTTCTCTGTATGCCAACTGTTTACCAAACGTTTCGGTCGGAGTTCGCATTAGCAACCTCCCGTCAGGAAGCCGCGGGCGTACTGACCCGCTACCGCTCCGCGCTTCGACCAGAGCGAACGTGAGCCTATCTACCCGTGGCCGGCGCAGATCACCTCGGCGCTGCTCCGAAGGCCGCTGCTGTTGTCCTGACGTGTACGTGTGGTCGAGGGGAAACCTGCTGGTGTGCCACCCGCGGGATAGAGGGTGGCCAGCGACAGTGCTGGTGGCTAAAATTAGTGTAGCACGGCGAGCGTGAGCGTTCCCTACGGAGGTGGGCCCTTCCCTGGATCGTACTCGTGTCTGACTCTGTATCCGTCAACTAGCGTTTTATTTTATTTTTCGTCTGTAATTGAGTGAACTTATCAGATGGGACACCAGAGAACGATGGCATCTGACGGGGGGTCAAAGAGGCCGGCCGGGCCGTTTTCAGTCTCCGCCCGGGGACGGGTGGCGGGTTCGGTGGTTACCCCTCCCCCTACGCAAACGGTGTACAAACTAGGGTGGAACCCCTGGCGAATCTGACCAGCGCCTACTTAACAAGAATCTGCAGCTGCATGAGCCCCCCCCGTCTGTGATAGGGGAAGACGAGCCCAAAAGGCAAGCAGCGAACTGTAGGGTTAGTCAGCCCCTTTCGATGTGAATCGGACTAGATCTGAATATGACGCTGTGTGAGCCACCCACGCGTTCATTTTCGACCCTGCGCGCGAGATGGGATAACTGGCCCCGTTGTTCATTTGGCGAACGACACAGGGGTGGCCAACCCCACTGAATCTGAGTTCTGACCCTGAACGAGCCCCCCACGAGGTCGCCTTTGCCGTCCGCGCGGGGGGGGGGTTATGCGGCGCAGTAACTCAAGGGTGAACAGAAAACACTAGCATCAATCGCGCGCGAGTAACCAAAAGCGGCAAGGGTAGACCGCCTACGGGACTCGGGAGGACACTGCACGAATATGTATCTGCCTGACTGCTTCCATGCTCTGACTCTCACCTAGAAACAGAGCCGGCGGAACCCATCTCGGTGTGGGTGCACTGCGAAGCCCGACGGACCTAGTACAAGTGGCGAGCACCGCTCTTGGTCCGCCTAACCCCCCCTCCCCGTCGTCAGCCCTGCCAGCTGGCAGGGCCCAAACTGGCGGTTGCCACCCCCGCCCCGCCCCGCGGCCCCGGGGTAGGCGACGCCGCTCCCGCCGCTCCCTTATTTCTTGCTGTAGCGGGCAACACTCGCTGGCCAAAGTCCTCTGTCACCGCCACTGCTCTGCTGTTGCTGCTGTTGCGGGGGGGAAGGGGGCGGTGGAGGAGTAGCCTACCCCCCGCCTTGGCTGCTGACTCGTCCGGTGCATCGGGAGAGACCTGGTTGAGCGCGTAGTGGCGCACGGGCCTGTCGCAGGGCTCGCCCCGCCAATGTACTCGCACACGGAGCAGGGGGTTTCCACTGTTGAACCCTGGCGAAGAACAGGGAGACGTACCCCCCGCCCCGCCCCCCGACCCTCCGTGGTGGGGCCTAATTCGCCGCATGCGCCGGGGGGTGTTGTGCGCTTCGAACTTCCTGCACCTGGGGTGATTGCGATCTCACACGCCGGGTTGAATAAACGCTCGATGAGGCTGCTGAGGCTGCCCTCCTTCACAAGAGCGCGAAGTTGCTCGACTTTGGGAACCTTAAGGGCGGGCACGGTGCTCCAGGCAGGGAACATCTGCGGGTTCAGCCTTCACACGCCCCGCGCTGCGCTGGTGATCTCCTCCATAGCCTCGTCGAAACCGGTGTTCATGGTTGGGACAAGCAAACCGCGCACTTGCGAGCCATGGGGTGTGAGCCCCCGAACGTGGCGCAATATTTACGCCTGAACGTCACTCTTGATTGCCTTCAGCACTAACGGCTGAACCGCGGCCTTTCTCTTGCACACTGGGGGGGCGTTTTCCATGCCATAGTTGAGGGCGGCGTCGTAGGCGGCGACGAAAATGTTGAAGTGCACGGCCGCTGGCATCGGCACTGGAGGGACTCCGTGGAGTGCAGGTGGACAGAAGGACTGTACGTCGATACCGTCCAGCACGGAGAGCTGCTGCATAACCGCGTTGGTGACGCCGGCAACCCGTTTGAGGGTCAGGCGCAACATGCCGCCCGACTTCTCTTCGGCCACGTGCAAGCCGCCGCGCGCCACGGAGTAGTGCTTTCCTCCCTTGGAACGCCACAGGTCCGCTGCCTGGTTCGCGTTGGCCTTTACGGCCACGGTAACGGTGGGTAGATGGGTTGGGTCGAGGTGAGTCTGGAGGGAGGTGCCCCTGCCACCCCGGGCCACAGCGGTCGGGGTTGCACCCCTATGTGTGCGCCACCCGCCGGCTGGCCCCCATACTGCGGCGGCTGCTGCTGTTGTGATTGTTGCAGGAACTGTGGATTTTCTTCCAGCGAAGCCGGGCGTGTGTTGATGAGGTGCTGTCCTGTAACCAACTGCTGCAGCATGGCGGTGAGGTTAGGAACTCCACCCACTGGTTGGTTCAAAGGACAAGTATTGGGGGCCGCGTTGGGCCCCACGTGAGGGCCGTCTTCGTTGAGGGCTGCCGCATCGAGGGCTGCGGCGACTACACCCCCTTCGTTCACGGGGATGGCGCCATCCCCTTGGGCCCCCGGGGCAGATCCTCCCCCGACGTCGATGGCTGTATCGGCGTCGGTCGACCTCCACCTTGTGGAAGTCCCGGTATTCAAAACAATCGGGCTAAGTATACTGATGTAGTTCAGTATATACCGGTGACTGTAGTCTAATCTCGAGCGAAATATTTACTGATCAAATAAGATACTGACCGCTTGACCAAGTCTCTATTTCCAAGTCGAAACAAATCAATATACAGTAGATTGTATAAGCGATGGCGATCAGCTCTCATAATCAACTTAAGTGACGGCAAAGTTATGCGACGTTTTGGTATGAATCCTCTAATCAACGAGACATGGTTATTTGTTTACTACGCGAATTTGAAACGATTTGTCATTAGTCAACACCTGCTGGATTATATATAATCCACGGAAAGGCTGAAGTAATCAATAAATCACAACACGTTTCCGCCCGCGTCTTGAGAAACGTTCAGAGAGTTTCCCTGATTCAGCATGATGAGAGCTAACCAACAGCGTTCTCGAGAGAAGACCCACAACACCAACGCTGGTAAGCTCTCGCTCTCTAGAGCGTGTATCAGCCCAAAACGTTCGACCGCCTCCTCTACGCTTCTATGGCCGTGTCCGGAGCAGAGTCAGACTGCCGTGGTGTCCTTGTGTCTCGAGGTCGAGAGTCGATCGTTGACTGCAAGCCATCATTTTATACGGTCCACCAGCACCGGCAATCCGTACCCAGCTACCTGTTACCTTTCTTACACGTTGATACAGTCATGTTGATAAAGTCATGTTGATATGTTTATTCAACACACGGCGACTTTTCGAGAGCGAGAGCATCCTATCTCCCATCGGCTTGCTATGTGTACGTTCTCATTTAGTTTTCTTCTACCCAGCCCTGCAAAAGCCGCATCAATCGCTGTACAAAAAACTACTTTTCCAGCAAATCATTTGTCTCCCATTTAATACGGTTGCCATTTTACTCTAACCGCGTCTTCTGTCCATTTTCTATACCTGGTATACGTGTAAGTACATACAGCAGTGCTGTTTGTTTTTGCTGTCCTTGTTCCGCCCAGCCCTGCGAAAGCCGCATCAACCACTGCAAAAAACGTGCCTTTTCGAGCAGACCGCTTTGCTTGTATTGCTATTAAAGATGCACGCAAGGTAGCTCTAACCGCGTCTTATCTCCCATTGGCTTCTCTCCCATTTGCTATGTATACGTACTCGTTTTATTCTCACCCTCCCCTTGGAGACCAAGTTAACACACGACCACATGATAGGCTAGGGCAAACTAAAATGCGTGACACGTCTGGGGGTTTGGTGCTGTCGATAGATCGATAGATAGATATATTCTTCTGTATGGTAAGGAGATAAAAGGGCTTGCCACCGTCGATGAAGATGACAAAGTAGATACGCTTTCAATGGACTACACTAAATAGACAGTAGTAGTAGTAGTAGTAGCAGTAGTAGTAGTAGTAGTAGTAGTAGTACAGAA
This sequence comes from Alaria marginata, assembly GCA_037833945.1. Taxonomy (NCBI): domain Eukaryota; class Phaeophyceae; order Laminariales; family Alariaceae; genus Alaria; species Alaria marginata. The sequence continues at coordinate 20,602 of JBBMKB010080620.1, forward strand.
CGTGAGAGTATTGTTTTAATTTTTTACAACTAGTGGTGCGGCCACGGCTCCGCCCGTGGTGCTAGCCCAACTCTTGCCATGCGCTGGCTCTAGGAGCCCGAGCATATCAGAATTCAGCCGATGGGGTCCGGGTTTCCACACCTCGCGGGGTGGTATCTACCAGGGGGGTGTCTGCTTTCGTCCCCGAGTTATTGTTTTTTTTATCGTTTATGGAAGGGTTTTTTTTCCGTGTATGATACACTATTATCCCCGGGTGCGGCGGGACATCGGCGTCGTTCCATGGGGCAACTCTCGCCGCGCGCTGGCTCTATGAGCCCCACTCAATAATGAATGAGTCTGAGTTTGGAGTTTCCACACCTTGCGGGGCGGTACAAACCCCGGGGAGCTTCGTCTCGTCCCCGGGTTGTTGGGGTTGTCGATTTACGAAAGGGTTTATGATCTGGGGATGGTACCTTATCATCCCCGGGTGCGGCGACACCTTGACGTTGTCTCGAGGAGCAACAATGATCGCGCGCTGGCTCCATGAGAGCCAGCCCACCTAAATCAGCCAGTGGGGTTGGGGTCTCCACACCTTGCGGGGCGGTGTCAACCCGGGGGGTGTCCGTTTTCGTCCCCGCGTTGTTGGAGTTGTAGATATATAGAAGTATTTATGATCCGGGGATGGTACCTTGTCATCCACTGGTGCGGCGGGAGACCTCAAAGTCGTCTCGCCGCGCGCTGGCTCTATAAGCCCGAGCCAATCGGAAATCAGTCAGTGGGGCTGGGGTTTTCACACCATGCGGGGCCGTATCTACCCGGGTGATGTCTGATTTCGTCACCGAGTTGTCGGAGTTGCAGATGTACAGAAGTTTTTTTTATCCGGGGATGGTAAACTATTATCCCCGGGTGCGGCGGGACCTCGAAGTTGTCCCGAGGTGCAACTCTCGCCGCGCGCTGGCTTCATGAGCCCCACTCAAATCAGCAATTAGCCGATGAGGCCGCGTTTTCCATACTTTGCGGGGCGGTATCGACCCGGGGGAACTCCGGTTTGTCCCCGGGTTATTGAAGTTGTATATTTGCGGAAGAACGTTTGATGCGGGGATGGAACATTATCATCCCCGGGTGCGGCGGCACCTCGACATCGTTTTTCGAGGGGAGACTCTCGGCGCGCGCTGACTCCATGACAGCCAGCCAACCATAAATCAGCCGATGGGGGTGGGGTTTCCACACCTTGCGGAGCGGTATCGACCCGGCGGGTGTCTGTTTTTTTCCCCGGGCTGTTGGATTTGTAAATGTATCGAAGGGTTTACGATCCGGGGATGGAGCCCTATCCTCCCCGGGTATGCACTGGCTCGACGCGCTTCAGCCAATCAGCGATCGGCCAATGGCATTGAGATTTCCACACCGTGCGGGGCGTTGTCGACCCGGGCAAAATCGGTTTTCGTCCCCGGGTTGTCGGAGTTGTAGAGATACGGAGGAATTTATGACCCACGGATCGAGCCCTATCTTCCCCGGGTTTGGACGGGCTCTACGCGCTCCAGCCAATCAGTGATCGGCCAATGAGATTGGGGTTTCCACACCGTGCGGGGCGGTGTCGACCCGGGAAAATTCGGTTTTCGTCCCCGGGGTGCCGGAGTTGTAGAGATACGGAGAGATTAATGATGCGGGGATGGATCCCTATCCTCCCCAGGTTTGCACTGGCTCTTCGCGCTTCAGCTATTCAGCGATAGGTCGATGGGTACGGGGTTTCCATGCCGTGCGGGGCGGTGTCGACCCGGAGAAATCGGTTTTTGTCCCCAGGCTATCGGAGTTGTAGAGATATGGAAGAAAGTCTGAACCGGGGGTGAATCCTTACCTTCGCTGGGTGCGGCGGTATACGGTTTTGGGGGTTTGTGGTTTCAACACCGTGCGGGGCACTATCGACCCAGGGGATCTCCGTTTATTTCCCCGGGGTGTCGGAGTGGTAGAGATATGATAGGATTTATGATTCGTGGATGGGGCGCTATCCTCCCCGGGTGGCGTTGACTCTGTGCATGAGCCCAGCCAATCAGCGATCGGCCAGTTGGGGCTGGGGTTTCCACACCGTGCAGGGCGGTGTCGGCAGGGGAGAACACCACTTTCGTCCCCGGGGTGTCGGAGTTGTAGAGATGCGGAAGGGTTTCTGATCCGGGGATGGGACATTATTATCCCTGGGTTCACGCTGGCTCTACGCGATGCAGTCAATCAACGATCGGCGAGCGGGGATGGGGTTTCCATACCGTGCGGGGCGGTGTCGACCCAGAAAAACGCCGTTTTCGTCCCCGAGGTGTCGGAGTTGTAGAGACACGGAGGTATTTCTGATCTGGGGATGGGGCCCTATCCTCCCCGGGTTTGCGCTGGCTCTACGCGTACCAGCCAATCAGCGTTCGGTTGGCGGGATTGGGGTTCCCACACCGTGCGGGGCGGTATCGACCCGGGGGAGCTCCGTTTTCCTCCCCGGGTTGTTGAAGTTGTAGATGTATGGAATGATTCATGATCCGGGGATGGATCCCTATTGTCCCCGAGTGCCGCTGGCTCCATAAGCCTCAGTTAATCAGTGATCCGCCGATGGGGTGGGGTTTTCACACTGTGCGGGGCAGTGTCGACCCGGGATATCGCTGTTTTAGTCCCCGGCTGTCACAGTTTTAGCGAGATGGAGGGATTTATGATCCGGGGATGAGACCCTATCGTGCCCGGATGTGGTGGACTCTCGATGGCTCTAATCAGCACCAATGTTCTAGAAGGGGCCAGCGGCCACTGGCATGGATTTGCCCAACCAATCAGCTGCCAGAACTGTAGTTCAAAACTGTAAGTCAGCAGCTAGGCTGGCTAGACGGCTGTCGGAAGTGCCTCGGGATTGTGCTTGTGCTTGTGCCACCGCCATGGCTCGGCGCACTGTTCGGACGTAAATATAGAGGCTAGACTGTCGTTACACACAGACGTGTTTTCTGCAGAGAAAGTCCTTCGGGCCAAAATTTGGCATAAGCCAGCAGCAACACTGGCTTCATGGCTGACGGCTGACAGTCCCGTGGCCGCAAAATCCCGCCGCATCGCAACTGTCGATGCGAGCCATGATCGCTCGGCAATGCTCCGCACGCGACGGTCACTGCTCGGCCTGGCACGAGACCCGGTGTTTTGCTGATTGTGCCACCCACCCTCTCTACCCAGTTGGCAAGGTGCGGCTGACTCCGGCTGAAACTCTCGGAGTCGCGATAACATGCTTTGTACTAAAAGAAAGGATGGGGAAACGTTTCGTGCTAAAGAATGTATGGGAAAATCACCCTGATCGCAAATATAAAGACTGTTCGGGTCTAAATATAGACGCCAGATTGTCGATAAATTGCTAACCAGACACACAGACGTGTTTTCAGGATTTAATATTAGGGATATACCAGGTATATGTGTATGGTATGTATGATTGGAGCAAGCGCTATACATTATTATTATTTCAATATGTTACATGAATAGTATCTGACAATAATAATAATATATATATATATTTCGTGTATATGGGAAGGGAAAGTGGGAAATGGTGAAGGGAGAGTGAGAAATGGTTGACGGGGAGTCATAGGAAGGACGCTACTGCTTAATGGGAGGATACTCGATTTATATCGGAAAGGCATCTACGTTATGTTGTCGGAGGGCAAAAATAATAATAACGGCTCGAACTTCGGATGTATATCCCTGAAGGTTTCTTGTGTCTCCTGACGTCGCCGAAAGCGCGAAACAAAACAATGTATAACGATCTGTGAGACCGGACCCAGAGGTTGCTACTGCTGCTGCTGCTTGCTTTTCTGAGGAGGAGCGCCATTCAACACAAGGGGGAAGGGGAGTACAGAGAAGCTGAGTGCACCAACTTGGCAAGACCTGGCACAACCCAACGACGTGCAAAAGACAAACGAATTGATAAAACCCTACCGACCAACAACAACAACAACAACAACAGCACCGGCGGGGTGGCCGGGACACGCGTCGTGCAGGCGCGTGTCCCCGCTCAGGCTAGCGAAGCCTCCGAGAAAGGAAACTGAAAGAGGGGGGAATCGGGAAAGTCGGCACGTGTGCATTTTGGATTCTGTACAGCAAGCGGAGGAGGCAGCGGTGTAGCCGTGCGACGGCAACGCCAACAAACCAAAACACGCGCGGCAGCACCGGCTAGTGACTCAGAATGCAGGCTCGAAGGTAAGCGTCCGAACGTGGATCACTGCGCGAGACCGCGAGGGCTTGAGGGGGTGGAAAGAGAGCAGGGAAGGAGAGGGGAGAGGAAAGAGCAAAGGCGGCAAAACTTCGTGCCACCAGCAGGTTGTCGTGACTGTAGGTGGGGGTGTCTCTGGGTTGGGTTCGAGGGGCAACATGAAGCAAAGCACGAGGGAAGGAGGACTGGCTGATCCAAGTGGGTGCAAAAGGGGGAGGAGGAAGAGGAAAAGGTGTAGGAGCTTGCTAGGTCGGCGGACACGGAGCAAGAGAGATCGCGAAGGGTTGAGAGGATCGAAAGGAAACTCTAAAAATCAGAAATAGAGAGTAGGCCCTTCGTCAAAGGCGGCGGAATCTGGCAAGCGAGTTGGGCTGGGTTTACCAAGGGGGACCTGTCTTCCGGGATCGAGAGCTGCCCCGCTGTCTGCAGTGTGAAGCGAAACAGCAAGGAAGGAGGACTGGCCGGATCACGTGGGGTGGCGGATAAGAAGGAGACGGGAAGGGCTGGCCGAATCTATTGTGCGTCGTGAGGTTTGAGTAGTACGTTTTTATTACTTGCATCATACAAACGTACGCACAAGTACTCGCGCAACGACCGGATACATTAACAATAAAAATAAAACACAAACACAAACATAATTAAAACAAAACAAGAAGGGGGAGTAGAGGAGGGGGGGCAGACGACGGAGGGCGAGCCGAAGCATAAGAAAAAGGGGGTGACGAGAGAGGAACGAGGAGGAGGGGCGTGGAGGGTGGGTTTGGTGGGAAAGGAGGAGGAAGAAAAATAGGAAGGGAAATGGATGGGAGGGCAGAAAGAAGAGAGAGACAGACAGGAGTCAAGGGGGGCGGAGGGGGGCG